>CAUJAO010000407.1:0-61820 GCA_963082485.1 Eudonia mercurella
ATTTTTTTGATTTTTGTGTTTTTCGCTTAACATTATCTCCGTTTGATTCTCTATGTGTTCGTAAAATTATTTTTGTGATATTCGAACTAGAAACAAATCTAACAAATTCCATATGTGTTTTGACCGTTAGGAAAAAGTCGTATGTGCAGAAATGCACATAAAGGATTTGTGGTCCGTCTTCAGTCGCCCGCCAACTGTGTCAGCGATGTGAGCGTTGTGGTGTAAACAAAATTAAAATATAGTTTTTAAGAGTTAAAACAGTAAAATGGGTAAGTGCATAGTGAATTTACTACATAATTGTTGTTTTTCATGTAATTGCCGCATGTTCTTTAATAATTATCATTAATAACTAATCAATTTAAATAAATAATATTCTAACCTAAAACTTGTGTATTGCGTTTTTACAGCAATGATAACTAAAAATATAATAATTCATCTGTTAAATTACTATTTTATATAAGGAAACTAATCACAATGTAAATACTAAATGCCTTTTGTGATCCCTAATGAACCATAAAGAGAGCAATATGTAGTTTTTGTGTGTGTTAATGTTTTTAGGGTTCCGTACCAAAAGGATCTTATAGGATCACTTCGTTGACCGTCTGTCTGTCCTTCTTTCAGTAAAGACACTTTTTCTCAGAAGCGCGTGGAGGTATCAAGTTGAAATTAATATCTTACACTCAGGTCTGCAATCCCTTAGAGCTGTCATACTTCTAAGTTAACGCTAGGTTTTTTTTGTATGATGATACCTCTATTAAGAGACTGACATGAGCCAACCAGCAAATAAATTGTAATTTGTCTAACATCTTCGTTTTTTTCTTTCTTTAGACGATATGGCTTTCAACCCACAACCCCACAAACCAGCATCGCGAGCGCAGATACTGGTAAATTTAGCTAAAGGAATCGGCAATCATAATCAAAATGCAGATTTAAATACTTCCGATATGTTTATGTCAAATAGTTATGATCCAACGCAGTGCTTGTTAACTTCAGACTTGAATCAAAATATTCCCAACACACCTGAAAATATAGAAACAACTTTGTTTGAAGAGTTAAATGATGTAACGTATGAAAAACATCTCGATCCTTTTTTAGAACAATCGGAAATCGATTGTAGCATTCATGAGAACTCGCATTATATTGAAAAAATATATATTCTGGATGAAATCACTGGACAGTTCAGACAGGATATGGAATTATGTAAAGATAACTCAAATGAAGAAAACTATTACCTCGATGAAAGTACAGGGATACTTGAGCGAAATAATAATACGGTTTGCACAAACGAAGACAATTATAGTACATCTGAAACTGAGTTTTCGAGTAGTGACGAGGAAATAAATGGAAAACAAAGGGAGCTCAATAAGTTAAAGAGGGTATGCGGTAAAGCATACAAAGGAAGAAAGAGGAAGTGTGATGATATAGGCGAGAATGCGAGATATGAATTAGTTCCGAAACCTAAAAAATATCTTAAACCAAAACCATGTACACATTCTTGTATTTCGAAATCTGATAGAAGCTTTCTATGTGGGTTCATATCTGAACAAAAACGGAAAGCAGTTTTTGATTATTTTTGGGGTCTAACTACATGGGATGCGAAAAAAGCTTATTTAAAAAATCTTGTTCGTTTGCGCCCGGTATTAAGAAGACGTAAAACTACGAGTAACTCGGAAAATATGTCTCAAAGACAATTGGCCTACGACTATTATTTCTCCGATGATCAGAATATTACTGTGAAGGTGTGCAAAAGCTTTTTTGTCAGTTCTTTCAATATAAATAGCGATACTTTGTCAGAATGGATTAAAAAACTGCAAGATTATACAGAAAGAGGAAAAGATTTAAGATCTAAACATGAAAAACGACAGTCAAATAAAACAACGAATCCTGTTCCTAAAGTTATTAGATCAACTACTGTCAAAGAATGGTTAAACTTACTAAATAAAGTACCAAGTCACTATTGTCGCTCTAGTAGTAACAGAGTTTACGTTGAAGATACTTTTGAATCAAAGACTCACATGTTTCGAGTTTATACCGAGTGGTGTAAGAATAACCAAAAACAAAATATTGGTCGAAAACTGTTTAGTCAAATATTGGAAAAAGAAAAGATTTCTATTTTTAAGCCAAGGAAAGACCAGTGTGACGTATGCACAGCTAAAAAAGAAGGGAACATCTCAGAAGAGCAGTATACATTACACATCGAAAAAAAAAATGAAGCCTACAATGCTCATATTGAAGCTCGCACTTTGAGCTCATCCGAGGTTCTCGTGCTAACTGTTGATGTCCAGTCTGTCTTCCTTTGTCCAAAGATTTTGGTGTCTGTTCAGTATTACAAGCAAAAACTTCAGGTTCATAATCAGTCCATTTATATAAATAATAACAAAGATGTACACCTGTATGTTTGGCACGAGGGGGATGGGGGTGTTACGGCCAATGAATTTACAAGCTGTTTAATACATTTCATCAAGTCTCAATTAAATTATAAAAAAATAATAATAATCTCAGATGGGTGTTCTTACCAAAACAGAAATAAAGTTCTATCATCAGCTATACTAAAGCTGACAAAGGAGACTGGCTTGGAGATCGAACAGCTCATTTTAGAAAAAGGACATACTATGATGCAAGTTGACAGTGTCCACTCAACGTTGGAGAAAAAATTTCGTCCTCCAATCTACACACCAAGTGATTATATCAGTCGCATGAGGGAAGCAAGACCTAAGCAACCATACCATGTTGAACATGTAGATTATACTTTCTTCAAGAATTACGAGGATGATGTCTGCCTTGATTCCATTCGTCCAGGCAAAAAAGCAGGAGATCCTACGGTAAATGATATAAGAGCTCTTCTGTATAAAGATGGTAGTATTTTCTACAAGTTACGTCACCCCGACGAATGGAAAATCATACCTCAGCGACTGCGTTCCTACAATCCAACATTGGATGCTGCTCAACTATTTAATGAACCTCGAAAAATTGATAAAACCAAATACGATAGTCTCCAGTCTTTAAAACCTTTTATGCATCGCGACTATCATGCATTTTATGATAACCTTCATTACAAGGAGTAAGTTTAGAATTCAACATTTAGAATATAAGCGTTAACATATTTGATAATAATGTTTGTTTAAGTTTTATAGGATTTTTATAGAAGTTTTAATTTGTCCTTTTTTAGTGTTTTAATATTAAAATATAACACTATTAGAACTGCTGTGATAAAGCAATAATATTGCAATGGCAATAATGTTTGTGTGATGTTGTTATAATTATAATTAAGAGTTACTAAGAATTAAGACTTAAAAGTGGCCATAATAAGATCTCATTATTTTTGATATTTTTATATAGTTATAACGACTGATTTTTTATAATTCTATTTGTTCCTAATAATATTATTCTATTTTGTAATCTAAGTAAACCATAAGATCACATAATGATACACCCTAAAATAACAATAAGTGTCTTAAAGCCAAATTCTTCAAGTGCATAATGCACATACATAATTATTTTAGTCAGTTCCAAACAAGTTATGTGCACATTTTAGTTTAAAAAAATTCTAGTGCCTTAAATATCTATTATTTGTGTAAAATTTTGTAATCCTAATACGTGTCTAATAAATATCTATTTTATTACATTCATGATTTTGCATTTTTTCCGTTAATTAATTCAATAACACGTTTTTTGTTGTTTCCCAAAACCTTACAAAAAACACATGTGGAACTTGTCAGGCGCAGCGACGATTAAAGAATGTTATGGACCACGATCGTGGTCTTAGAGACTGGACGTATTAAGACAGAAAGTCGCTTAAGTAGAGACTGAATAAATTAATAAACCGACTTGGTATTACATGGATCTCACAACTTTTTACCGCAGAACAACTGAGTTGCGAGACTTGGTTTTTTTTGACAAGTATTGTTTTTGATGGGATCTCATTTCTTTTTGTATTTTGTAGAGACAGTTCTACTTTTTTCCTTTCGATTTGGCAGGGGCACTACCATGCGCCTATATTTATATGGGACTAGCTTAAACCCGCGGCTTCGCACGCAATAATAATAATTGCCGTAAAATAAATAAAATAAAACATCGTTACGAAAAAAAGCCAATATTGAAAAATTTAACTGAACCTATTATTCCATTATATTATACATGAATCAGTGGATTCATTAACTGCACATGTAACTTTGTAATCCTATACATTTATATGGGATTACAAAGCTATTTATGCAGTTGGTGTATCTAGAAAACTGGACCGAAATTGCAAAATATTTTAGTTTTTCCTTGATTCATACACCAAACACTACTTATATTCCAAATTTGAAGCTTCTAGGTTTGCTAGAAGTGCCTTAGAATTTTGATGATCGGTGAGTCAGTCAGTGAGTGACAAAATTAAGAAATTTGACCCGTTATAATTCTTAAAATACTGGTTCAAATTGAATGAAATTTGAAATATACGTGTCTTTACAATGCCTGCATGGTTACTAAAAATTTCAGTCTTCTAGTTTTATCCACAACGAAGTTACAGGGGGTCGAAAATGGTCTGAATTGCTTCGAGAAAAGGATGGTAGGCCGTGACGCTTTTTTGCTCGACTTGGTGGGGGCACGGCCGTGCCCCCAGATGTAGGTCTCTACGACCAAGCAATGGCCGATCGATGACAGATAAACAGCCTAAAGCTTACGTAGTAACTATTAAGTAGGTACCTACCTAATCTGTGCTAAAGCGTTGTGATAAGACGTAATCGGACCGAGCGCTCTACCACTCTGCCACCGAGGCTATGTAGGTATTGCAAAATAAGACAATCACATAATTTACACATTAAGAAGTTACTAGGTACTATCTTTCATTTTACAAATTGAAAATCGAATGTAGGTATCTACGACCAAGCAATGGCCGATCGATGACAGATAAACAGCCTAAAGCTTACGTAGTAACTATTAAGTACCTACCTAATCTGTGCTAAAGCGTTGTGATAAGACGTAATCGGACCGAGCGCTCTGCCAAGCAGCCACCGAGGCTATGTAGGTATTGCAAAATAAGAAAATCACATAATTTACACATTAAGAAGTTATTACTATCTTTCATTTTACAAATTGAAAATCGAATGTAGGTATCTACGACCAACCAATGGCCGATCGATGACAGATAAACAGCCTAAAGCTTACGTAGTAACTATTAAGTACCTAATCTGTGCTAAAGCGTTATGATAAGACGTATTACCTATGCGTTTTTGCGTTATAATAATTCCAAGTACCTATGTTATGTTGTTGTTATAAGCATTATTTTATTATTCAGCCTTACCTAATAAATCTAATAACATAACACTAAGTTAAGTAAATAAATGTCTCGCATTAAAGGCGAAGTTAATAGGTACCTAAAAATCTGCTTAAAATAGGTGTAGGTACTTACATGGTGTTAAACAGCATTCCAGTTTATGTCATCCGCATACAGTAAAAGTGACTGATAAGCTTTCCATCACACTTAACAACAGGCTTTGGCGTGTCAAATTAATGTAATAATAACAAAATAAAAGTCAAACCTTACACAAGTCAACAGTCAACAAGTCACACTTAACAGGCTTAACTAAATAAAATTAATTACAGGAGCTAGAATAACTTATTATCGACGCATCGTTTTTATCATTACCTACACTAATTTAGCTTGTTTACAAGTTCATCGCCTATTTTACCTACAAGTCATAAAAGACGTTACACCCAATGCTTGATACACAAATCATTATTTGTCACTGCACTGATTATTACTTTACTCAGGTTAGAACACTAATCTGGTCAGTGTCCATTAATTAACTAATACGTACTAGTTATTATTAGTTCAATCGCGCATACGTTAATGCACCCCACGCAAACAACCCGCACCGCTGCGCTGCGAGGTGAGACTAGACTAACTACCTACCACTGGCGGCTGGCGGATATTTAGTCATGTGTTACCTACCGCTCTTTTGAGTGGTAGAAGTAACTATTACCTAATCTGTGGTGGTAGGTAGGCAAAGACGTGTGCGACGAATCAATCGCTTTAGCTGCTTTAGGGCTGCCGCTTACTATGAGCGGCGCTTTTTCGATATGAATTATAATGATTAACGATATTAATTATTTCATTTAGATCTCTTAGAATGTAAATTCAAAAAGGCTTAGAGACTCTGTTGCTATAAAAACAGAAAGCAAAAGCGTTGAAGAATTTCTACGGGCAGGTCTAACCAATAATATGGCCAAATTCGATGAAGAATGTTTGTAAACAAATTATTGACATTTCTTTTGCAAGTATCTAGTGTCACTCGTATCTTGTTTTTTTAAGGAAAGACACCATTGTTAGCTGTTATGATGCGAATATCTCAAGAAAAATAAAAATCCGAGTGATACTAGATATTTGCACAAAGTCATAAATGTCAATAATTTGTTTACAAACATTCTTCATCGAATTTAGCCGTAGTGTGGGTTCAATTTCTACATGAGGTAGTCAACTTTATACAAAGTTTATCTTAAAGTTAGAAAGATAAGCATTCGTGGTACACGATAAACGTTGTTTCTAATTCATAAATGTGTTTTATTTCAAAGGAACGATGACGCAAAAATGTATTAATTGCTTGAGTATGTAATGTAATATCCAAATAAAAGACCAAATTTTTCATGATTTATAAATAATTTTGAAATCACGTGATGTTCACCAAAAATAACTAGTCTCACTAGTCATTACTTTTTTCCTTTTTAACTTTAACGAGCAAACATTTTTGATATTGTAATTACGATAAAAACCAAAAAATGCCATTAACCTGTAGTTAATACAAGTGCTTGACATTTTAAGTTTTTGGTTTATCAAATTAATAACAAATAAGATAAATTATTGATTTTTATTATTTTTTATAAATAACTTTTTTTTTCCACTCTCACGCCAGTTATAGCTAGCACAAGTTAAGCTCCTTTAGAAACTTGTTTTAATGGCTGAACTAGATAACGGATAAACATACTTGTGAAAGCGCCAGACCCGAAATCAATTTTAAAAGTTGTTTTATAAAATTGACACGACCGGGAATTTAACACAGGACTTTAAAGATAGCGACGCCAGAACCGGAGTGCTAACCACTTGACCACGGAGGTCGTCTAAATTTCATATTGTAAAATCGCATAATATGCAAGTTTTGACGATAGCTTAATTATTTAAAAAAAATCTTCTTATTCGTATGTTTGCAATTGTGAAAGAGTTTGTAATCAACAAAAGACAAAAGTTTTGACATGTTGACATTTTGTATGATCTAATAATTTTATTACATCTCGTGCATTCCAACCCTAATCACACGCACGAGCTTCACACGGCTGCACGAATTTTTTCCGCAGTCTACATGTGCATCTTGA
The DNA here is from genome assembly GCA_963082485.1 of Eudonia mercurella. Lineage (NCBI taxonomy): Eukaryota > Metazoa > Arthropoda > Insecta > Lepidoptera > Crambidae > Eudonia > Eudonia mercurella. The sequence goes on from CAUJAO010000407.1 coordinate 7,354, forward strand.
GCTGTCGCGTTGCGTGTGCGTAAAAATGCCGAGGTATACGAACCAACAGTTCTTAGAGATGCTATTTTGCTATTGTGACAGTGGTGAGATAGTAATTGTTAAGTGTGATGGAAAGCTTATCAGTCACCTTTACTGTATGCGGATGACATAAACTGGAATGCTGTTTAACACCATGTAAGTACCTACACCTATTTGAAGCAGATTTTTAGGTACCTATTAACTTCGCCTTTAATGCGAGACATTTATTTACTTAATTTAGTGTTATGTTATTAGATTTATTAGGTAAGGCTGAATAATAAAATAATGCTTATAACAACAACATAACATAGGGACTTGGAATTATTATAACGCAATAACGCATAGGTAATACGTCTTATCACAACGCTTTAGCACAGATTAGGTACTTAATAGTTACTACGTAAGCTTTAGGCTGTTTATCTGTCATCGATCGGCCATTGCTTGGTCATAGATATCTACATTCGATTTTCAATTTGTAAAATGAAAGATAGTACCTAGTAACTTCTTAATGTGTAAATTATGTGATTGTCTTATTTTGCAATACCTACATAGCCTCGGTGGCAGAGTGGTAGAGCGCTCGGTCCGATTACGTCTTATCACAACGCTTTAGCACAGATTAGGTAGGTACCTACTTAATAGTTACTACGTAAGCTTTAGGCTGTTTATCTGTCATTGATCGGCCATTGCTTGGTCGTAGATACCTACATTCGATTTTCAATTTGTAAAATGAAAGATAGTAGTAACTTCTTAATGTGTGAATTATGTGATTGATTTATTTTGCAATACCTACATAGCCTCGGTGGCCAAGTGGCAGAGCGCTCGGTCCGATACCCGAAGGTCCCGGGTTCAATTCCTAGGTCCGGTAAAATGTATTTCGGATTTTTCAATGCATAGGTAGGTAGTTCGGGTTTGTGATCACCAACCCGCAGTTGGCAACTGTCAAGCGTGGTGATAAAGCCATTACCCATTAATTGTAGCGATGACTTGATTTAAATGATGGAGGCCTTTGCCCAGCAGTGGGACAATTATAGGCTGTTTACTTACTTATTTACTTACCTACATAGAAGTTTGGTCGTTGGTCGTACTTTAGATACCTACCTACATTTGATATTTCATTTGTAATGATAATGAAAGATAGTAGTAACTTCTTTTAATGTGTGAATTGTGTGATTGGCTTATTTTGCAATACCTACATGGAAGTTCGGTCGTTGGTCGTACTTTAAATACCTAAATTTGATCTATCATTTGTAAGGAAAGATTGTTGTAACTTCATATTCTTCATTCATGTGTGATAGACTTATTTTGTAATTCGTAGGTAAGAATTGGAATTGCGCTCATTCATAACACACTTATCATAACATAGGTAATTGGATGTTATCGATAGTTGTTAGACTTAACTGCGTACGCGAGACACTTAATTTCAATTCAGTTGTAAAGGGAAAATAAATGTTGTCTCACTCATTCTAGACTAAACGTAGGCATCAGCATTTATCGCTCTCAGCAGACGCGATTTGACTGGCGGCCGTTGACTCGTCGCGACGGGTCGACGGCCGCCAGTCCGAGATCACGCGTAGTAAATAATCGTTATTTTGATTAGTATTCTATTTATTTTTTTGTTGCTTTAAAATAAATTTGATACATAACGAATAAACTAATTTAAATTTACTAAATGCGTTATGTATTTATTAAATTAAAATTTAAAAAAAAATACACTTTTTTTTTTGTCACTTTTATGTTCCAAACCCTTGACCTGACCAACCCTTATCGGATTTTGCATTAGTTTTCAGTCACCTTATATTTGCTGGAATGGATTATAATATTTCCATAATTTGTTAAATGAAAATAATTCATATTGAGTAATTTTCTAGAGTTAAAAATGTCGATAGTTATCGCGCGCTCGTGCATGAATGTAGGTAGTGTCATAATCGCCATTGCTCGCTGGGTGGGGAGGGCGCGGAAAACGGCGGTTCTGCCACTACACACCTTGTTGCCGGGAGAAACGCACGCGCATTGTCGCCTAGTTTGTTTTTGTTAATTTATGTTTCATTTGGGTTTGTTTTTATCATGGCAATGTCGCGTCGTTCAAAACTCATTTTAGATCTCGTCACAAATAAGAACAACGAAATTCAGCCTCAGAATAGGAAAAAAGTGTGTAGCGAAAACAAAATGAATTCACTCAGCGTGGAACCTGGTAATTACATTGCGATTACATACGAAACATAGAGTAATTATACAATAATTCAAATAGATTGAACGTTATTTTGTATGCATAATTGTTTTTTTACTTATTGGAAAATATTACCTTTAAAAACGAAGGTAGTGGGACATCCGACTTTTTTCATTGCACTTGAAACTAGTAAGTTCGTCGGAAGTACCACTTACTATTATTTTAAACGGTCTTATGGTTGGTCATTTTGTCGATAGTGCCACATCCGACGTTCTTTAATGTTTGCTTAATTCGTTGATATGTCGGTTGTAACACTTACGTTTTTTAAATAAATATGATGTTAATTACTTTGTCCGATGTGACATTATCGACATTCTTAAATGGCATCTCTCATTCTTATTATGACATTTTTTCAACATTTGTGTTTTTGTAATTCTTAAATGGGTTTAAATTTAAATACAATTTAAATAAATTGATTGATTAATAAATTGATATCTGACTGAGCCTTCTGCTTCTAATTATATACTTCCTTGTATAGTCCTACCAGCTCAGCATGCACAATATAAACTTCGGCACTGCAGAAATCAGGGAGTATTTAATATAAGATCAATATGCTTTAGACTAGCTTGTCTTCATTAAATGTTTATTTTCACCAACTTAACTTTAGCTGTACGATACAGAGATACGATAACATCTCTGCAACAGTAGTAGATACCACGTCGACTTTGTTAATCCATTTCTTTGTTCAATCAATCGGAACATTTTAGTCCTCATCATCAAACTTATGAGGTAAGGGGGAGGTGAGGCTGTTTCGCCACTGCATTTTCGCATTCCACACCTTTGCTTCAAACAGTGGTGGCTTAGTCCTTGCTCTTTTATAAAGGCAATGTCTCCGTCTTCCTTTATTTACTTTTTGTGGCTGTGATGTTTTCATTAAGTCTAAGGATTTTGTTTGGTTTTTTTTTCAATTTAATTTTTTTTGTTCAGTTTTCATTGCTATGATTTAGCCTGTGTCGATTGAGAGCCAAGCAGTAAGCGATTGCTTGCTATGAAAACCGTGTAATTTCACTAGTTTGTTCAGTATACAATTTTCTCTAGGTTTGTTTGTACAAAAAATAATATCACACTTTTTAAAGATTTCTCTCATTCATTTTAGCATATAAAAAAGACCAAAGGGATCTTGTTCATACAGGCAAATCTGTTAATTTATTTGTGGTACATGGTGATTTTTAAAGTGGTAATTAATTAATTGCATGAAAAATTTTAATGAAACAACTTTTACGGATCTACTCGCGTTTATTTTACTTTACACATTATTTAATGTTTATCCTGACGTTTCGAATCCTTTGCATTAAATAGCGGGCCGCGGCTTTCACTGCTGTCAGTGTGACAATGTAAAACGGTTGAAAATTTACGATGAATTAAGTTTATTCGAACGGCTTTTATGTTAGTTTCTTCTTTTGTTTTTATATCAATGATTCATGACGCTTAACTTTATTTCATTCCGTAAATTCTAATTTATGCTCTTACGGTAGACATTGTTGTAGGAGGAAGATTTTTACGAATACGGAGAATTTGCCATAATTACGTTGCACTTGGAAACACTATCTATATACCAACGTAGTTTATAACTAGAGACGTTCTTCGGAACATGTACGGATATTTGTTCTTGTCTATGAAAAACGATAAAAATTCCTTTGCCGCTACGTATATTAAAAAAATAAAGTCAGTCACGGTGAGTAAACGAGAATAGTTTACCTGCGATCGTTTGGAACTTGCACTCGCATGCTTTCCGTAGTTGCTGTTTAGTCACCAAACGAGATAGCAAACTTTGCGATCGTTTACTATGCAACTCGCACTAGGCACTCTGTATCTCTTTCTTCCTGCGAGGCAGAATATGTCACTCTAGCGGCTGCTGTCAGTAAAGCGTGCTGGCTTCGATCTTTGCTTCATCATCATCATCATCGCCAGCTCATATACGTCCCCACTGCTGGGGCACGAGCCTTCCCTATGGATGGATAGGGGGAACGGGTAAAAGTAGGTTTAGATTGTTCTCTCTATGGACATAACAACTGTAATTTATGTGTCTATCTTCTAAATATATAAAAGAAGAAAGTGACTGACTGACTGACCATCAACGCACAGCCCAAACGGCTGAAGCTACAATCATGAAACTTGGCACGTAGGTTCCTTTGGTAGTGTAGATGAGCACTAAGAACGGATTTTTGGAAATTCTAATTTTAAGGGGGTTAAAAGGGGGGTGAAAGTTTGTATGAAAATCCGTCAGTTTTGAAGTAATGATCTTATAATTTTGTGTTTGGACTGAAGATTAAAAAATAAATTACACTTGTCTCAGCGATTTTGATTAATACATCCCCATGAGGGTGAAAAGGAGGATGAAGTCATGGGAATAATGAAATCGTCTAGAGACTTGAAATTTTGCACATATATGCTTTATATTGTGCAGGCATCTACTAAGAAAGGATTTTTGTGAATGCCACCCCTAAGGGGGTGAAATAAGGGATGAAAGTTTGTATAAAAGTCGATCAGTTTTGAGTTAGTATCTTCGAATTTTGGGTTTGGGCTGAAGATTAACGCAAATTAAGGTTTTTTGGGAATTCTGTCCTTGGGGAAGGATCATGCGGGATGAAATGTTGTGTAAAAAAGTCTTTACAAAGGCAAGATTATTAAAAATACTTTTAAGTCTTTACAGTCTGTTGGTAAGTATAAAATGGCTCAACGCATAGATATAGGAATTAAATAGGGACGGGATAGGGATAGACCTAACTTATCAATGTTAAACATTGACGTGTAACAATTTTACCGAAATAATTTTCATTTTATATCGTTTTAATTTCATTTTCTGATAAGTACATAAGGGGTCAGTAGTGTAGCAAATCAAAAATAGGAATCCTATAAAGAATGTATTACCTAACAATTACTTCTGTAGATGGGTTTCTAACTACTTAATAAATGAATCAGTGATAGGAAATAAGTAAGTGTAGGTACCTAGGTATAATCCGCGGCGCCTAACGTGAGCTCTGGCTACCATACTATCAGTATCATAATCAGAGCTCACGGTAAGTACAGTATACAGACGAGTTGAACTCATCTGTGTACTGTATCTATTCACGTTTTAAAAAATTAAAAGCATTGCATTGCGGATGCATTCCTCTTAGATGCGATGATGATTGTGACTGCTTCAGTTAATTGGCAACGATTACGTCACAAGGACGTAATGATGTTCCCTTTGAATTCAAGAGACTGCAGTTTCCTTTGAAAGTCTGCTTTGCCATGACAATTAATAAGGCTCAAGGACAAACTCTGAAGTATGCTGGTGTCGATTTGAGGGAGAATTGCTTTTCTCATGGACAGTTCTATGTAGCGTGTTCACGTGTTAGCTCATCAAATAGTCTGGTGATATTGGCACCGACATCCAAAATTGTTAAAAATGTTGTTTATAAGGAAATACTTTAATTTAATTACTTACTTATCGATACCTTTGGGTAGAAAGGTCGTATAAACCAAAACCCGACTTTTCAGGAGAGCAGAAAAACGTTTTTTTTTTAAATAAAAATTCATAAGTTTTTTGTTTTTTAAGTTATAAAAAAATTACCAATGAAAAAGATTCTTACAATTTGAGAATGAAAAAGGCTAAATCATCAAAACACATCTATCTTCTTTTGTTTCAAAGTTAGCTTGGATTTACGTCTAAGAAAAAACCAATTTATGGTTAATACACCATGAAAATGTACCTAAAAAAAACTGCATAGGTCGTATATCTATTTTTGGTAAGCTTATTATCACATAAATTATGGTCATTACGACGTCGAATTTAAACTAATTGTAAGTAATGTATTTAACTCGCTAGGGCGTATATACCATTTACAATTAAAGACGATTTTTACGCCCTGAGTTAATATAAATTATGGTCATTACATCATAACAAAACTACAAAAAAAAAATACATTCGCCTTTTACGTTAACAATTTACCTTTTTTAAGACGTTATGACCGAAATTTTCTGGGTCGTATAAACATGTTTTTTGCGAATTTCTGTATTTCGTATATACAGATCGATAGAGAAAAAAAATCTGAGAAAAATGGTATATATAACTCAATTTGGCCAAAATGGTTTATACGACCTTTCTACCTAAAGGTATCGTTATGATTATGATTTCTTATTAGGTATTAGTCATGGATAAACACAAAAATAGTGAAGGGGTAGGGACAGGGCAAGGATACAGCGTATTCATGATAGATAAAGTAGGTAAGTATAAGTCTCTCCTAAGAAACGCACGTTCACATTACATTATTTTTATCATCATCATTTTCTACTTTTTCTCTACATACTGTTAAAATAATGTTAAGGAAAAGCATGTAGTCCACGCGTGCGAAGCCGCGGGCAAAAGCTAGTTTGAGATATATATACTACTCAAAAGAAAATAAGGGCCACGAGGTATTTTGTCTGTACCATGAAAATAATAAAACCAATATTAATTTTTTTGTCTCCATAACGAAAACTAATGTTGTTTTTACCGTGTAGACCAATAAATTTATTCTAATAATAATGATTAAAAAGTTTATTTGCTTTTAAAAGAAAAAACACATTTAAGGTTAAAAATAAAAACAATGTAAAGTTACTGAAAACAAAAGAAAATACTCCATGCTCATCTTTAGTAACGGGTATGCCCCCCTCGTTTCGTTACGCACTCCTGAAGCCTGGAGTGCATGCTCTCAATCAAATGCCTGACATTTTCCATTGGAATCTCTTCCCAGGCTCTTTTAACAGCGTTGATGAGTTGCTGTTGGTTGTGGATTTCCTGATCACCGTCTCTAACTCTTCGTTTCAACTGATCCCACATGTGCTCTATTGGATTTAAGTCCGGACTGTTCGCCGGCCACGGCAAGACTTGAATTTGAGACGCTTCCAGTACAAACCGAGTCGCTTGAGCCGTGTGTGCACGAGCATTGTCTTGCATCAAGATGAATCCAGGACCCGCTCGTTGGGCAAATGGGATCACATGTGGTCTGACGACTTCCTCAATATACCGCTGAGCAGTAACAGTACCCTCATTTAAAATAGCGAGCTCAGTTTTGCCGTGTAAGCTTATCCCGCCCGAAATCATTACATTTGGACCACCAAAACGATCGACTTCATGGATGCAGGCTTCTGACAATCTCTCGCCGCGTCTTCTCCATACTCTAATACGCCGCTCGTCGTTAAAAAATTTAACTTTGCATTCGTCTGTGAAGAGCACCATGCCCCATTGGTTTATGTCCCAGTCCAAATGTTGACGGGAAAATCTTAAACGATTTGCACGATGATTTCTGTTTAATGGAATACGGACAACTCGCCTACTTGATGCCTGCTGGTCTTCATGCAATCGATTACGAATAGTTTGGTCACTGACACGAGTACCCGTTGTGAGCCGTAAACGATTTTGCAGCTTGCGGGCCGTCGTTGTGCGATCTCGGCGCGCACTTAATCGAATGTAACGATCCTCTTGAGCTGTTGTAATGCGAACTCTGCCCGAACCAGGTCTTCTTCTAACACTGCCGGTCTCTTGGAAACGATTCCATAGATTTTGAATAGCTCTTCGAGAAAATCCCAATTGCAAACCCACAGATTGCTGCGAATGACCTTCTTCAATCATTGTAACGGCTCTGGTTGCTGTCAGCGAGTCCATATGACGCCTGCGTGCTTGTGGCATATTGCAAAAGATGTTTCTGACTCGAGATATCAATGAACTCTGATAATTTCTAATAAACCAAGAAGCTAAGGAAAGCAAAACGTCAAAGAAAATGCAATCAAAATTTTCAAAAATAATTTTAAATCAAATTTTATTTAAAATTGTTGCCAGCATTAGATGAATACTACAATATTAAAAAGTTTAGGTATCAAAGAGTTTGTATACTCAATATTTTACTACTTTCAATATGTAAATGTTTAATAATTTACACCAAAATGAAAAAATACCTCGTGGCCCTTATTTTGTTTTGAGTAGTATATTTAATATTATACAACTACTAGTTTCATGAGAAGCTCGATGGCGCAGTGGTTAACGCGCCCGGTCTGCGAGTGCTGAGGTTAAGCAACTTTCGCAAAGGCCGGTCATCAGATGGGTGACCAAAAATTTATCACATCGAGCTCCTCCGTGCTTCGGAAGGCACGTTAAGCCGTTGGTCCCGGCTGCATTAGCAGTCGTTAACAACCACCAATCCGCAATGGGCCCGCGTGGTGGTTTATGGCCCGTTCTCCCTATCCATCCATAGGGAAGGCTCGTGCCCCAGCAGTAGGGACATAAATGAGCTGATGATGATGACTAGTTTTCATTGCTGTAATCCTAATAAAACAACTGTCCACGTTTTTCTTACGTACCGAAAAGCTGTGGAACTCCTTGCCTCAGTCTGTGTTTTCTATTGTTGGATACGGAGAAAGGGAGCACAAGTAATACGCACGACTGCTAGTGTCACACTGTTTATTTGCAAATCTCGGGCGGGCGTGGACGCAGCACGCACCTACCTACCTATAGCTAAGCATATACAACAATCCTCCCCTATTTGACAACAAATAAATAATATTACAAAAATTTGCGTAAAACAATAACTACAAGAATGGCGTGTAGTCAACTCTAGGTATATTACGCAACCTATCACTCCGACTACGCTGCACGCCCTCTGTCCCCTCCTCCGCTGGGAAATTTGATGGTGGTGGCGAGGTAGTTGTTGACGGTTGGAAGTCATCAAAGTCCCAGTGTTGACTACCATCTTCATTTACTCTCGAATCACCCTTATATAAAGCAATTTAATTTTTATATTTTTTGAGTATAATGAAAGAACACTTATTGTCTTGGATAAGATACAAAACTTTACCAATTTTCCGCAATACACCATTTAAATATTTTGTTGTTAAAAAATTTCTTATACACAACTTGTTCTCCAATGTTGAAAGTTTGTTTGTTAAATCCTCCGGAATATTTACTCTGCGAACACTGTTTACGTTTTACATTCGTGACCGAGGAAGTGAGTGGTGGCGGGGCCGTCGACGGCGTAGGTACAAGTAGATCTTACCGTGACCGGAGCTTACGGCCAAAAACTAGCTCAGCAGGTGATAACCCTGTGACGGAATGTATAGAGTTTCTGTAATCGAAGAGATATTTTAAAAGCTTCATATTAATAACATTTTTGTTATGAGAAGATAATATACTGGATTTAATACCCTTTTTGACGATTTTAACAAAACTTTCTGCCTGTCCATTACTAGCCGGGGTTGTAAGCTGGAGATGTTAAATGTTTAATTCCATTCATTAAACAAAAGTGTTGGAACTCATTAGAGGTAAACGCTGATCCATTATCACTAACGATTGTATATGGCAATCCATATTATATCCAGTTTAGACCCAGAGGTCCCGGGTTCGATTCCCAGCGGGGGGTACATCTTTGTGTACTCGGTTTGGTTGGTGGTAGGACTTATTTGTCCGCCTGGCTAGCTACCACCATCTTATCTAAATATGTCGCCATAACATCAATGTTTGTAGCATTGTTGTGTTCCGGCAGCTAGAGATAAGATAGCCAGTACCTCACTAGTTGAGGGTCCCGGGTGAAGTGCGCTTCCACCATTGGCTTTATCATCACTTAACATCAGGTGAGATCAAGGCACTGTGCTTACCCGTAAATATAAAAAAAATATTTCGATATAAAATCGCATATTTTATTTATTACGTTCGCAGAAGACGTTGCGGAAGTCATATCATAAACCTCAACCCATTTGGTATAAGCATCTACAACAACTAAAAACATGCGATTACTGATTGGGCCGAGAAAGTCAATATGAATCCTAAAAAACAGGGTTAACGGGTACTGCCATGGCGCGAGAGGCGCCTTAGCGGGGGTAGGGCGGAGCTGCCTACAAATGGCACAGGAATTAATCATATTTTCCAACGCTTTATCTACGCCCGGGAACCAAAATCGCGATCTAACTTCAGCTTTTGTTTTCACGATTCCTAAGTGAGAATTGTGTAACTCTGACAAAACTTTTGACTACAATTTTTTTGGTATTACGATTTTATGCCCTCTCATTAAACACCCATTTTCATACAATAACTGCAGTCTGCAGTTAAAAAAAGATTTGATTCTTAGGCCAGCCTTCACGTACGTATGCGACTACCTTACCCAACGTAACATCCCTACGTGTTTCTGCACGTAGATCATTTAAAGTAACAGGCAAATCTCCCTCGACAATAAAATTAACGAAAGCCGCGCGCTCGACAACTTCGGCAGAAGCGGCTGCGTGGCCGCCGCTGTCCGCCTGCGCCGCCGCCAGCGCCGCACTGTGGGGCCAAACGGTATTTTCCGTCTCAAAAATGGTTTTGACAAATATCGTAATTCCAAAGCCTTTTGCATGGTGTCATATTCTCTGGTAAAAGAACAATCAGTAGCAATAGCTAAAAATTTTTTTCTTTAACTTTTAAGTATTTAAAATTACTCGCAAACATTACACTTCGATATTTTCATACCATCAAATTGCCCATTATAAAAGTTTGACTAACGTTACTTCTATGTTTTGCAATGGAAGTATATTAATGTTAAATACTGTTAGATTGCTTAGAATCTCTAGTTTAAAAGTACGTTACGTTTTTATCAATAATATTTTTGTGTAATTTTTTATACATTTTTAAGCAACATCAGGATTTTTTCATTTTCTTATATTTCGATTGGAGGTTTCGTTGTTGCCTACAGCTGCCTAAGTCGAGTTAATCACTATTTTAGATTCCTTAACTATTTAGTAAAGCGAGGAAATAAAAAAAACTTGCGTCATTACTGCGTCATTTTGATATAGAAGCAGAAATGTCAATGAATAGAAATAAATAAATTTTCAAAAAGAATTAATTGTTCATTTTTCTATTTATTCATGTCATTTACATTGCAGATATAAAATATTTAAGCACAAATTAGTATATTTTAAAATATATCTTCCCATGACTTTTTTTGCGGTTGATAAAATATCAGTAAATTAATACTTTTTATCTGTTGCGGTTATTACTATCAGTATTGGTTAACTTATTTCTGTGAGAACTGTTTTAATTCGTTGTCTCATGATTTTGCACAGGGTACTAAAACTAAGGTCCTATAAATACCAGTGTTTTCGGTGTTTTCATAAATGTGTTCGATACTTCCTTTAAGTAACAGTTTGTTAACAGAAAAAAATAACAAAAATGAGTGAATTCGTTTGTGTTCGGCGCGATCTATGTACTCAAATAATAAGCGGACAAAGTACTTCGGATATTGCAAAATATTTGTTGGACAATTTTCAATTATCAGCAGCCGATGTAAATACTGTTATAAACAGTATTCAAAAAAAATTTACATCGATTTGTAACCAGAAATGGGCGAAAGCTCAAAGAAAACAAGACCGCTTTGAAAGTCAAAACGCAGATTGGCTAAATGGTGAGTTTAGAGTACCATTAAACCCTTGTTAAAAATATGGAACTAGTCCAGGAGTATGGAATGGGGCATGTGCATAACGCTTATGTACAAGGGTTACGATCCCTGGGTGAAAATGACGAGACTTCAATTGTGAGTATTATGAGAAATACAGTAAAAGAGTATTGATACATGGAACAAAAATAATAGAACATTTTGCAGTTTTGCCCCTAGGTCAATTATCTGAAGATGCTCAAGAAGCAAGGAACAAGGATTATAAAAAGTATATGATGCAACCTGCATCACGCTGGGAAGTGTTCCTGGTCGGCTACAAATTAAGACGTGATGCACATTTTGTTATATACATCTGATCCTTTTATATCGAGCATAAATAGACCTAGTTTTATAATGGCAAAAGAATTATTTGACGAAGCCAAAGAGTTGTTAATAATGACAAGTAATGAGTAGGATAGGTATTGTAATTTATGAAAAATATACTTAATTTTTATTTTATGTCATGTAACTAGTTATAGTATTATTTATAATTCAAAAGTAAACTTAATCTAAGAAAAAAGAGTTATTTTAAATATACATCTTATTATTTTTGTATGAAAAAATATGTAATTTTATTTTTAACAAGCTATCACAAAATAAATATTTATTTAACAATGATGATGTTTTATTTTTCTATTAGCATACATATTCTGGAATACGTGTACAAAATTTCAATCCAAAATGTCAAGAAACAAAAAAGTTATAGATTTTTGAGACACTTAAGACCGTTTGGCCCCATAGTGCGCCGGCGCCGTAGTGATATCCCCTCTCTCCGGGCACAGGCTCGCTCGCGATAAGTAGTCAGCGCTATTGTCCCCACTACGTATATATTCGATACTATAGTTATAGGTACTAAGATACATTGCGTATCGCTGTAATCTATTTGCCGACACCTCCGGAATGCCTTTATGTTGACCAAAAATAGAAATGAGCGGTTTATGGTTCGTACATAAAATAAACGGATCAGACTTCCCATACAAATATTGATGGAACCGTCGCACCCCGAAAATCATGGCAGTGGCTTCCTTTTGTATTTGAGAGTACCTTTTTTCTGCCGAATTTAATGTCCGGGATGCGAAAGAAACTGGTCTTTCAGTTCCATCGTTACCTATCTGTGACAACACGGCTCCCAACCCGCTTGGGGATGCATCTAAAGTTAAAATTAATTTAGCATTTGAATCAAAATGCGTCAAGACCTGATCTGACGTCAAATATTTTTTTATTTTTATAAAAGAGTTTTCGTGCTCCACAGCCCAAACCCACTTGACTCCCTTTTTCAGCAACTCATATAAGGGACTTAAAATGCTTGAAGCGTTTGAAACGAAATTCCTGTAATAATTAACTAACCCTAAAAACGACTGCAAGGAATTGACATTTGTTGGCCTTGGAGCACTCGTGATGGCTTTAACTTTTAACGTCCTTGTTAATAATGTATCCCAGGTAACATATTTCATTTTTTTAAAACTCGCACTTATCTTTTTGCAGGGTTAAACCCGCGTCCTCTAACCTTTTAAGCACAGTATGAAGTTTATTAAATGTGCAATAGGACATTTTTCTGTATTAAGCACGTCGTCTAACAGGCACAGTACTCCATCTATCCCCACAAGAACGTTTTCCATCACCCGTTGAAAAATTGAAGGCGCGTTTGATAATCCAAACATTAAGCGCGTATATTTAAAAAGGCCACGATGAGTATTGATGCATGTTATGTTCTGTGACTCATCATCTAATAAAAGCTGATTATAAGCCATAGATAAATCTAATTTCGAAAACTGTTGTCCGCCATGCAATTTTGCGAACAATTCATGCACTGTGGGCAAGGGGTATTGGTCTATTACTAATTGCTTATTTATTGTAGCAGAATAATCTGCGCATAACCTCACCGACCCGTTCCAATTGAGTACTGGGACAATTGGAGATGCATAGTCACAATGATCGACTGGCTTCAAAATACCTAAGCTTTTCAAGCGTTCCAATTCTTTATCAACTTTGTCACGCAAAGAAAATGGCATTGATCGCGCTTTAAAAAAATGGATTTAGCGTCCGGTTTTAACTTTAATTTGACCTTATATTTATTAAATGTTCCTAATTTGTCTGAAAAAACGTTAGGAAATTGAGATTGCAACAACTCAATATTATTTGAACTACTGACAAAATGAGAAGGTATAACTGAAAATTCTAACTTGAAACTTGATATGAAATCTCTGCCGAGTAATGGGGGCCCTCCGTTTTGTATGACGTACACACGACTAGTAATCGAGTCTGATGTCTATATGTAACCGATAGCTGAACATAGCCTACGCACATCATTCTGTTACCGTTATAACTAGGTACACAGCCTTTCGCCCGTAGTTAGTAATGGCTGGTCTTTAAAATATAAATTATAAGTATTTTCAGAAATTACTGTTACTGCGGACCCGCTGTCAATTTCAAATTCCAATTGGACGCCGTTTATAGTTACATTTTCCGTCATAAGTTCACCTTTTAGCGACCGTATATTTAAAATTGACTTACCATCCGTCGTCCTCACTCACTTCCCCCGTTGTCACGTAATTTACTTTTGTACACATTTTACGCAAATGCCCCACATTGCATTTTTTGCGGGAAACCGTCACTTTATCGCAATTAATTTGATCGAATTTCAATTCCCATAACACTATTCACCGATGTTTTTATTCATTAATGAACAATTCCGCTAATATCATTACATCGCATATTTATTTTCTCGAATAGTTTTTATCACTAAACTCACTTCATCGTATTTTTTTTTTCGTTTTTTTTATTTCATCGATATATTGTTAGATCGAAATTTCGTTTCTTATAATTTTGTTTCCACGTAAGTTTCAGTTCGCAAAATAGTCGGTTACATCAAATTTCACTTCACTTAAGTCATTGTACATCGAAAATACAAAATACTAACAAAGTTCACATATTTAAACGGGATTTAATGCAAAACAACTTAGTAAAGGCATTTCTTTCATTCAGGCATACCTTTTAAACCCGAAGTTTATCATTTTCCTCGTCCTCTACTTTACGGGATACAATTCATCATCAATGTGAGTAATTAATTTTAAATTATGAATATTGTTTAAAAAAGTTAACACGTTGTGATTTCTGTAATATTGCGCTACTAAAGTCAAATCATTGACAGAAACGAATCGCTGCAAAACCGACTCCACGTAGTCTTGTCTGCCCTACGCTAGAGTGCAATTTAAAAGCGCGTAGGCACGGAGGGGCAAGGCGGCCCGCGAGCTAAGGAGCAGGTGGACGCAACGTTCGCCGCGGCTGAGGCTGGCCGGCGCAGCCGGCCAGCAAGCCGAAGCGGCGGTGAGCGTTACATCCATCTGCGACGATAAGGTCGCGTGGGACCGCCGGAGCCCCGCAGCGCCGGAGCTGTGACAGAAACAATGCCTGCTGCATGCTGCATGTTTACTTGCATGATGTATGTTTGCTTGCATGCTGCATGCCTGCTGCATGCTGCATGTTTCCTTGCATGCTGTATGCTTGCTTGCATGCTGTATGCTTACTTGCATGCTGCATGCTTGTTTGCATGCTGCATGCTTGCGTGCATGTTATCTTGTAATACTTGGCACGCCTTTTTACCGGTACTCGCTTCTTTCTTGATTGAATCACTATAAAATATTAATATAGAACTTACCGCAACACAATTTATCGTCAACAGGCGAATGCATCGTTCGATGAAACGTTACTGCGATAAAAACTTGTTAAGTGAAAAAGTATTACCTATGGGTTACGATACATATTGTAATATGTTTTTACAAATAGTTTCATCGATAACTTAATACTTTTATGAAATGTAAGTTCGATATACCGTTATTCTGGTAATTAAAACAACCTTAAAAGATTTTTTTTAAGAAACGTTTTTCGATGATATGAAACAGCGATGATTAACAATTTGATGAATTGAAAAAAAATATATTAAAAATCGTGTAATAGTTTTCGGTAAAATGAAATTCGATATTAAAAAAATCTGTATTCTAATAGACATCCCTTTTCGATCGCTCGCTCGATTCGACATAACCGACCCTTGTCCCTTCGCTATCTTAAACACTGGATCTTGATGCTGCACAGTTGGTACCGATGCAGCTCCCGCACGAGCACAGTGAATGCTCTCCGCTAACTCGACTGCTTTTGCTAACGACAACGAACCCATGTCTTGCGCAAAGAGCTTCTCACGCTCGGGTCCCGCCGTCATCCCCATGACAAAGCGATCGCGAAGCGCCTCCTCCTCGTCGTTGAACCCGCAATGAGCGGTGAGTCCACGCAGCCTTGCCGCCCATTGAGAATATGTCTGTTGTGTTGCCACGTAGAACTTGTATCGTTCGCTAAACCCACACCGCTTCGGTGTGAAGTGGCCGTCTAGTAAAGCGAAGATTTCTTCTAAGGGCACATCTTCGAGTTGCTTCAGTAATGCCAAATCTGCTGCGAGCTTAAAAGTGCCTTCTGCGAGTGCGCTTAGCAAAATCGCTCGCCGTTTTACTCACGCCGTATCATTCCTTGAACCAATGTCGTTTGCCAAAAACCACTGTAATAGCCGACTTTTATAAGTCTTCCAATCTTGTACATTGTGATCGAGTATAGACAATATACCAAAATGCGACATGTTAACGGTTCCTTTTTTTGTATTAAAACTCGAGGGTACTCGTCGCCACTGTTGGATACGGAGAAAGGGAGCACAAGTAATACGCACGACTGCTAGTGTCACACTTATTGGCAAATATCGGGCGGGCGTGGACGCAGCACGCACCTACCTACCTATAGATAAGCATATACAACACCTATCAAATATAATATTGGGGTCTTCAAATCACGAGTAATCGGTACCTTCTAGGCAAGCATGTTACATCGTAGGCTACATCATCATCACTTACCATCAGGTGAGATCTTTAATGCTCTAAAGGTGAGATAGTCTTAGAGCATTAAACCAACTGAAGACGCCACTGTCAGGCGTTCCCCTCTGCCAAAAGAGTATGACCGCCGATCATACTCGTTATATAAAACTAGTTCAAGCGTGTACCTGCGTCATTTGCAAATCACGGCGCACGCGATAAGACCTGAGCAAAAAATGCCAAATTGCAGTGTATTTTTACGTAAAAAACGATCAGAAACGTCGATTGTACAAAAGGATAACGTTACTTTTCATCTGTAACTATTATTTTGTCTTAATATTATTGAATAATGCACTAAATTTGCAAAAAACTGAAAAAATATTGTTAATCAATAAGTGTTGCCACTAAAACGTTAAGTTGCAACTTTCCGTAACTTTTAAAGTTTAATGAGCCAACATTGAATTACAATTTATATTTCACGTTCTATAAAGTTAAAACTGTATTTTTACTATATATGCTTATTTAATTAATGATAGATCACTACTTATAAATTGTAACTTATTTTGTTTTTCCAGATTTTTTTTCAACTTAATTGCATTAAAAATTCTCAATACTATGAAACTGTATGTTTATGATCGGTCTACTTCATTAATATAATATACTAGCTTTTGCCCGCGGCTTCGCACGCGTGGACTACATGCTTTTCCTTAACATTATTTTAACAGTATGTAGAGAAAAAGTAGAAAATGATGATGATAAAAATAATGTAATGTGAACGTGCGTTTCTTAGGAGAGACTTATACTTACCAGAAAATGACCCCTTATGTACTTATCAGAAAATGAAATTAAAACGATATAAAATGAAAATTATTTCGGTAAAATTGTTACACGTCAATGTTTAACATTGATAAGTTAGGTCTATCCCTATCCCGTCCCTATTTAATTCCTATATCTATGCGTTGAGCCATTTTATACTTACCAACAGACTGTAAAAACTTAAAAGTATTTTTAATAATTTTGCCTTTGTAAAGACTTTTTTACACAACATTTCATCCCGCATGATCCTTCCCCAAGGACAGAATTCCCAAAAAACCTTAATTTGCGTTAATCTTCAGCCCAAACCCAAAATTCGAAGATACTAACTCAAAACTGACCGACTTTTATACAAACTTTCATCCCTTATTTCACCCCCTTAGGGGTGGCATTCACAAAAATCCTTTCTTAGTAGATGCCTGCACAATATAAAGCATATATGTGCAAAATTTCAAGTCTCTAGACGATTTCATTATTCCCATGACTTCATCCCCCTTTTCACTCTCATGGGGATGTAATAATCAAAATCGCTGAGACACGTGTAATTTATTTTTTAATCTTCAGTCCAAACACAAAATTATAAGATCATTACTTCAAAACTGACGGATTTTCATACAAACTTTCACCCCCCTTTTAACCCCCTTAAAATTAGAATTTCCAAAAATCCGTTCTTAGTGCTCATCTACACTACCAAAGGAACCTACGTGCCAAGTTTCATGATTGTAGCTTCAGCCGTTTGGGCTGTGCGTTGATGGTCAGTCAGTCAGTCAGTCACTTTCTTCTTTTATATATTTAGATTTACGTTTCGTCACTTATCCCGAAAATAGGAAATTTTAATTTAATTACATTGGCCACACTGCAACAAAGTTAGAGCTGCGACAGTACAAAAACAAAATATTGATATCGACTTCACCATAATGTTTATTCTAGCTATTAAAGAAAAATAATAATATAGATAAATAAATAAAAAAAACAAATTGGAGATCGGAACATACTTATCTCCATTTGGAAAAAAGGTAGTGGAATATAAAGCGGGCTTCGTAGTATTTTCTACTAAAAAATTAAATGCAGTACATGCATAAAGGGTTTATGTGGGGATCCAAATGACAAAAGTTTAACATACCAAAAAAGTCGTAGTGGCCTATTGTATGCATCAAAAGAAGTTATTGATTTATGTCGCCTTTGTGAATTAAAGATCCGCAAACACTTAACTGATGACAAAAAAATAAAAAATCAAAATAAAAAACCTATTAAATTCATACAACAATGTTGGGTGTGGAACGGCACTAACAGTAAATGGACCGCACTATGTCTATGGTTCAAGCTAGGAAACTCTATGTGCTCTCTGATTACAAAAATGTCATTCAACTGTGTTACAACATTTTAAGTGAGAACATTAAATAAAACTTTGATTGCTATTCAGTTAGTTATTAATTACGAACACAACAGAACTGGCGACGAGGTGAAAAGAGAAAACAAAAAATTTCAAATCCAAATCTAAATTCAATGATAAACTTGTGACGACGCGTTTTTTTTTTTGCAAAGTGAAATCTCCATTTTTCACTAAAAGTGTTCCCAAACCTTATTTTCCTATGATCCAGGGGCTCCAATTCCTGTGATGATAGCCCGCTTCACAAAATTCATACAACGCTTGTTCCCATTATAGAAAATTTCCTATTTTACAATGGAATTACCGGCAGTACTACATCAAATGATGGAAACCATGCGCGGCATGCAATTACAGCAGGAAAACCTGCAGAGAGCATTTACAAATACGCTTACTAATACAGGTACGAACAGTGGCACAGCAATTAGCGGTATTTCATTACAACCATATGATGAAATGAACGAATCTTTTATCAGTTACATACAGCGACTACAAAATTATATAGCATTAAAAGGTGTTACAAATACAGATACAAAATTACAAATATTTCTAAATTGCATTGGACCTAAATACTACCAAATACTCAAGAATATAACAGCACCAGTGACACCTGAATCAAAATCCTATGAGAAGTTGGTAAAATTACTAAGTAACCACATTGCACCTGAGCCCGGAGAAGTAGCTCAACAACATAAATTTTGCTTACGAGCACAACATGAATGCGAGAGCATAGCCAATTATGTGGCAGGCCTAAAGGAAATTGGTGGCAAATGCAACTTCATCTGTAACAATTGCAAACAGACAACGTTTGATACCCATTTACGGGTACAATTTATAAGAGGACTACGAAGCTCAGAAATTAAAGAGCGACTGCTGCAAGAACCTCCAACTACAAAATTCGATGACCTACTGAGGATAGCAATGGCTATAGAGACTTCAAAATCTGAAACACGAGAAATGGGGCAAGAAATGCCTGTACAGAAAATTACAGTGAATAAATACAATAAATACAAAGAAAGTAACGAATATAAAAATACAGAATACAAGAATAAAACAAAAACAAATAAAATTAACTGTTTTCGCTGCGGGAAGGAAAATCACAAGGCGAATAAATGCAGGTTAATAAATAAATTATATTGTAAGAAATGTGATAAAAAAGGACACTTACAGTCAGTCTGTTTCAAAGATCAAAAGCAGCTAGAAATTGAAAGTAACTTATCAGCATCTGAAAATGAAGAAGAAATATATGAAATACATACAATACCAGCAGAAAACACTACACAACTAAATGACAAGTACAATATTACACTACAACTAAACGGAAAAGTACATACCTGGGAGCTGGATACTGGAGCGGCAGTCACTACGTGCTCTGCTGAATATTACAGAAGACATTTCAGCAATCTGAAATTAAAGGACACAATGATTAAATTACGTACGTACACAGGTGAAATCATACAGCCTATGGGAACTTGTGACCTGAAAATAAAATACAAAAACAA
Source organism: Eudonia mercurella (assembly GCA_963082485.1). Classification (NCBI taxonomy): domain Eukaryota; kingdom Metazoa; phylum Arthropoda; class Insecta; order Lepidoptera; family Crambidae; genus Eudonia; species Eudonia mercurella. The sequence continues at coordinate 27,570 of CAUJAO010000407.1, forward strand.
AGAAATAAAAGAAAGACTCATAGTAATTGACAGAAAAGTGGACCCAGTAGTGGGGAGAGAGTGGACAAGAAAACTCAACCTACAATTTGAGATGCATAAAATATCTACAGAAAATGATATTACAGAACAGGAATTTAAACAGAAGCTGGAAAACTTATTAGAAAAATATAAAGAGATTTTTTCAGACAAAGTAGGTGTCATAAATACATATCAAGCTGGATTCAAGCTAAAGGAAAATGTGAAACCTGTTTTTTGCAAACCAAGGCCAGTCCCATTCGCTCTTAGAGAGCAAGTAGAGAATGAAAGTGACAGATTGGAAAGAGAAGGAATATTTGAGAAAGTTACTTACTCTGAATGGGGCACTCCTATAGTTCCTGTGGCAAAGTCAAATGGCCAAGTGCGTCTTTGTGCAGATTACAGAACCACATTGAATAAAAATTTACTTGACGAAATTATCCAATACCAAGAGTGGAAGAGGTGTTCGCTAAACTGAGTGGAGGAAAATATTTCTGTAAATTTGATGTCAAACAAGCATTCCTACACATGGTTGTAGATGAAGAGACTGCAAAGATGCAATCTGTAAGTACATGTAAAGGTACATTTAAAATTAAAAGATTGATGTTTGGCGCTAAAGTAGCCCCCAATATATGGCAAAGATTTATGGACCAGACATTTCAAGACATGCCTGGTACTGCATGTTTTTTCGATGATATAGCCCTACAAGGAAGAACATACACAGAATTACTACAAAGAATAAGGACTGTATTTCAAAGGTTACAAAAATGTGGTTTACATTTAAACAAAAATAAATGCCAGTTTGCTGAAAAGTGTATTACCTATCTTGGTCATAAAATTGATGAAAAAGGATTACATCCTATGGAAGAAAAAATCAATGACATCAGGAATAGCCAACAGCCAACTGACATATCTTCATTGCGCACAATGCTAGGAATGATAAATTACTACCAAATATTCATTACCAACCTAGCATCAAAACTCAATCCATTATACAAGCTACTACAGAAAAACACAAAGTTTGTGTGGACGCAAGAGTGTGAATCAATATTCAATGAATTGAAAGTAGAACTATGTAGCGAGAAAGTACTGGTCCCCTTCCATAATGACTTACCTGTGACGCTGGCCACAGATACTTCACCTACAGGATTTGGAGCAGTGCTATCCCATATTATGCCGGACAACACTGAAAGACCCATAGCTTTTGCATCTAAATCACTTACAAATGCTGAAAGAAACTATAGCCAACTAGATAAAGAGGCAGCAGCACTAATTTGGGGTCTTAAAAAGTTCTTTCAATTCTGTTATGGCCGCAAAATTGTTTTGATCATAGACAATCAGCCTTTAGCTAGAATTTTACACCCAGACAAAGCCACACCAGTCACTACTGCAATAAGATTGATACATTACGCAAATTTCTTATCTGGCTTTAACTACGAAATAAAAGTAAGGAAATCCTCAGAACATGCAAATGCAGATTATCTTTCAAGAATAAGAAACAATAAGCCTGAAAATGAAAACAAACTAACTAATGACGATAAATTCTACTTGAATCAAATTTCAACATTACCTATCACACTTAATAGTATTAAAGAGGCTACAGCTAAAGATACAGAGTTACTGAAAATGTACCACGACATACAATCGGGAAAAGATATGGGAAAACTTCATGAATTTTCCCTTCAAGAAAATTGCATATTTTATGGAATAAGAGTAGTAATACCAAAAAAATTACAAATATTACAAGAACTGCACTCAGCTCACACTGGTATTGTTAAAATGAAAGCTTTGGCTCGCAGTTATGTCTGGTGGAGAAATATTGATGCAGATATTGAAAAGATGGTTAAAGAGTGTAAAGCATGTTCATTGATGCAGAAAAATCCATCCAAGGTTCAAATTCACTGCTGGGAATATCCTAAAGAGCCATGGAGCAGACTTCATATAGATTATGCAGGGCCCTTCATGCACAAATATTTTTTGATTGTGGTAGATGCCTACACCAAATGGCTGGAAGTAATTCCAACAACATCAATTACTGCAAGTTCCACAATAAATATATTAAAGAAGTTATTCACTACATTTGGATTACCAATTACAATAGTGTCTGACAATGGTACACAATTTAGATCAGAAGAAATGCAAAATTTTCTAAAAGGAAATGGGATACAACCCAAATTTACAGCACCATTTCACCCTTCAACAAACGGCCAAGCCGAGAGATATGTTCAGACTTTCAAATACAAATTAAAGAAGATGTTAAATGAGGAAGGCAGTATTCAAGAAAAATTACAAAAATTTCTAATGGTTTACAGGAAAACTCCAAGTAGTGCAACGGGCCTCAGTCCTGGAGAAATGATGTTTAAACGACTGTACAGAACTAAACTAGATCTTGTGAAAAGAGAAATTTCTACGAAAATTAATAATAGAAAGGAAGAAATAATAATAAATAAAGAATTTCAAGAGGGAGAAAGAGTACAGATCAGGTCCTATAATGATGATAAATGGATGTTCGGAACTATTACAAATAGAAGAGGAAAATTACACTATGATGTGAATGTTGATGGCAGAACACATGTAAGACATGTTGACCAAATACTAAAATCATCATGCTCAGAAGGGAATCAACAAAAGATTTACAGTAAAATACCTATACCTGGCACTAACACAAATAAGGAAAAATGTACAGCTCAGCAAGATCTTAATAAATAAGAAATAAGTAAGTAAGTAAGTTCCCATAAGTCCCATAACAGAGTCCCAGATTCCTGAAAGGATGGAAACCTATGAAGAAACACCAGAACATGAAATTGAAACTTCTGACAATACAGAACACATAGAAGATACATCAAGGAAGGTAGAACAACCAGTCATACAGCCAGAAAGGATAGTACGCTGCAGCACAAGAGTACGAAGAGCACCAGATCGTTTAAATTTATAACATGGAGGAGTGTTGGGTGTGGAACGGCACTAGCAGTAAATGGACCGCACTATGTCTATGGTTCAAGCTAGGAAACTCTATGTGCTCTCTGATTACAAAAATGTCATTCAACTGTGTTACAACATTTTAAGTGAGAACATTAAATAAAACTTTGATTGCTATTCAGTTAGTTATTAATTACGAACACAACAAACAATAATAGTAGTAATACAACATACAGCAAAATAATAGTTAATTTCTGACAGAAATAACAACACCTACACCATAGAATTTACTTAAAACTATAACATTACGTTTTTTATTCTAATTTTTTTTTAAACTATATGGACACTTCGAGTAGCTTTAATGCATTAAAGAACTTTGCATCATTCAAAGATTTAACCTCAGAAGGCAGTTTATTATAAACCTTGACAGCATTAGTTAAATATTTCGCTGTTCGTTTAAGTATGATATCATTTTGGAGTTCGGTACATTCCTGTATATTGATATGTTTTAATTTAAGTCTGTTTGTCATTTAGAAATCTAAAAAATTAAGACCCTACGTTACCTACAAAAATAATTGATCTGCGTTATGGAACCACGAAAGTACTCGTACTATACATGTTGTTCAGTTTTTCGGTTCCTCTTGTTTGAGAGTGTAGGCAACACCAACATTAAATTGTGAAATGGCAACACGGCCACGGCGGTTCCGTCTTCTTCTCTGCGACGTTGTAAAGCAAAGGTGTATTTTTTGTGGCTTTTAAATATAAATTGATTTCTAAGTTTAACGTGGTTTTTACTCAGCATACCAGCCAATGCAACCTACAGTCCACTTCTCCTAGCTGTCTACATGGTCCTATCTCGGACGGAGTAAGAATCGTGAAGAATAAAAATCATCACCAAAACGCCATTATTTCTACACATACAAAGTGCAAACCAGAGGTGCAGACAACAACGAGCCGCAGTCGACGAGAACCGTTCCCGCCGTTGCCGAACCAATCAGAGCCGCCGAGCCCAGGCGCCGTTCGCCGAGCGATCGACAACAGCCAATCACGGACGTCCACGCGTTGCCGCGTATGCGTGTTGCAGTAGCCGATTGACGCGTCTGACCACGCGCTCGCTGTGCCTTCTCGAGTCGCCAATAGTCGCCATTTTGTGCGAGTCATTTCATTGTTCTGTGTTCCGCTATTCAGAGTGCGTACATAGTTTGTGCATTCATCCTTTGATCTTACATTACGATTATTACGAAGCATCGTATATTGTTCTTGCAAGTGAAGTGATATCCAAGCGTGCCGTTGGCCAACATGGGACATCAAGACGACGTTCAAGGTAAAGAAAGCATTTCTTTTTTAAAGAACAAGAAGAAGGGAGTGCAAAGTTGGTTGACAAGAATCCAAAACGAAGTTGAAGGTTTGACATCAGCTTCCACAAACAAGATTTTCTTGCAAGTGAAAGAGGAACGTCTAAGGTCGTTGTATGCCAACTACGAGAGCATTTTATTTCAAATTATAGCCTTAGACCCCTCTGTGGAGGATGATGGCAGAGTCGAGGCTAGTTACACTCGAACTCTAGTAAAAATTAAGCAACTGTTAGCCACGTTCACTCCTGCATATCATCCCATAGAAATTAGTGAAAAAACTCCAGTAGCCACAAAGCTGCCACAAATTAATATCGAACCATTTTCGGGCAGATATTCTGATTATAGAACTTTTATAGCTTTATTTAATTCTTTAATTCACAACAATGTTGGTTTAGAGAAAATACAAAAGTTATATTATTTAAGAAATTTTGTAAAAGGTGAAGCGTCTGATTTGATCAAGAACTTGCCTTTACTTGATATCAGTTATGATGAAAGTTTGATAATATTAGAGAAAAGATACAACAACGAGTTCTTAATTAAATCAGAACACATCAATATATTAATGGACACTCCTGCAATAGTTAAATCAACTGCAAGTAATTTACGAAGTTTTTTAATGAGTGTAAAACAACAACTAGCTGCATTAAAAAATCTAAAAGTTAACATTGACAATTGTCCTATTTTACTTGCAGTATTATTGCGAAAACTTGACATTTTGTGCAGTAGGGAGTTCCAGATAATGTCAAGCCATGACAAGAAGGAGCCCACTTTACCTAATTTGATCTCCTTTCTAGATGAGAGAGCCATGGCATTAGAAAACACTAGTGGTAGCGGAGGGGTGCAAGTGAGTAATGGAGTAATGCCGGCAAAGGTAAAGGCTACAGAGCAGCGGGTGCCTGGCAAACCCCCAGCCTCATACAAGGCTGTCGAGGACCCCAGACCCACATCTTGCTTATTATGTAAGTCTACATTGCACAAATTATTTAACTGTGTTAAATTCAAATTGATGCCTGCCTCTGAACGACTTCATTTTGTTCAAGAGCAAAAATTATGCAAAATATGTCTAAACAAACATGTTAAAAATTGTAGGTATCATTTTAAGTGTGTTACTTGCAAGGAAAAGCATAATAGCCTTATACATGTAGACCAAGCATCAACTCCAGTGTCTTTTTTGTCAGAGACCGAATGTACACAAGTACTATTGCCAACAGCACAAATTAAACTTATTGCTAGTAATGGTACAGAAGTAATTGTCAAAGCTTTACTCGACAGTGGTTCACAAATGTCATTCATTACAAAGGTAAATCCTTTAAACTATTAAAACTGAGTCCACAACCAACTAACTCAAGAGTTTTAGGCATAGGAAACAATACAAGCTATCTCAATGAATTTGTTCAATTGAAATTGCATTCTTGTGTCAAACTTTATAGTATCAATGTGTCATGTTTTGTTATTGAAAATATTACTACAAAGTTACCTCAAAGAAAGGTTGACATGTCAAAGATTGGGTTGCCCCCCAATATCAGCCTTGCTGATACAAACTTTCACAAGCCAAGTGAAATATGCATTTTAATAGGTGCTGATGTATTCTTTCAGCTGCTGAGCCAGCACCAGAGTCATCACAACTGCTAGCGCCTTCACATCCATCGCCTGCCATACCATCTGCACCAGGGCTGGAGTCTGCAAAAGGCTCTCACCTGCACAATGCTTCTGCCACTGCACCTATGCTTTTGAGCACTCATTTTGGCTTTGTAATAGCGGGTAACCTTCCATACCATTCTTTTGCACCTAAGCCTGTTACATTATTTTGTAATAGTTGCGATGTTGAACTTCATAATGACATTGCCAATCTTTGGAAGACAGAAAGTGTCCCTGAACTTTTTCCTGAAAAACTGTCTGAACATGATACTTGTGAACAAATTTTTAAGAATTCATTTAAATTAAAAAATAATCAATTTGAAGTTGATTTGCCTTTGAAGTTGCCTCTTGAATCTGTTAATGAAACATTGGGTGATTCATTTAATTTAGCTTTAAAAAGATTTTACAACGTGGAAAATAGATTACAAAAGGATCCTGTTTTATCAGCACTTTATTCAAATTTCATACATGAATATTTAGAATTAGGTCATGGTTCTGTAATAGATATAAATAAATATGATTTTGAAAGAGATCCTTTGTACTTTCTGGCCCATCATTCTGTGGTCAAAATGGACAAAAGGACAACTAAATGTAGGATTGTATTTGATGCTTCAATGAAAACAAATAAAAAAGTATCATTGAATGATTTATTATTAAATGGTCCTGTAGTACAGAATGATTTATTTGAGATTTTAATTTTAGCAAGAGTAGACAAATATATTTTTGTAACAGACATAAAACACATGTTTCGAGCCATTAGTTTAAATAAAAAATATCGCTCGTTACAAAATATACTCTAGAGAGATTCTCCCGATCAAGATATTGAGTGTATTCAATTAAATAGTCTTTCTTATGGACAGAAATCGTCTTCTTTCATAGCCACACGCTGCTTACTAGAGTTAGCTGAACAATATAGCGAGCAATTTCCAAAGGCTGCATTTATTTTAAAAAATCAAACATATGTTGACGATGTCCTAGGAACAGCACCCAGCCTTGATTCATTAATAGAGGTCAAAGAGCAACTTTGTAAGCTTTTGAACGCAGGAGGATTTCAACTTCATAAGTGGTCTTCAAATGCAGTTGAAGTTTTACAAGATATTCCTATAGAAAAACAATACTTTGATAATATTGAATTACAAAAAGATAACTTGTCATTGAAGACCTTAGGTCTCAACTATAATGTCAAGGCAGATACATTAAACATTGCTTCTCCCACTCCTGATAGCAAGACTCCCGAAACAAAACGCGAAATCCTTAGCTTTATAAGCAGATTCTTCGATCCATTAGGCTTGGCCGCACCTATTGTTTGTGCTAAAATTATTTTGCAAAAGCTATGGAAGGCACGCATGGATTGGGATTCCAAAGTTGATCAGGATTTGAGAAAAGCCTGGCTTGAATTTTATGAATGTTTAACTAATATGAAACCTATTAGCATCATTCGCCACATTAATTTGGCAAATGCAACATGTGTGCAACTAATTGGTTTTGCTGATGCTGCATCTTCTTCTGCACATGGTTGTTGTCTATACCTCAGAGTGGTGGACTCTGCAGGCAATGTGAAGGTGTCTCTGCTTTGTGCTAAGTCCAGAATCAATCTGCTAAAACAACTGACTGTCCCTAAGCTGGAGCTGAATTCGGCACTATTGCTTTCCAAACTAACTGCTAAAGTTCATAAAACATTATCACTTAAGCTTCACATAAACAATGTTATATTATATTCTGACTCACAGATAGTTTTAGCATGGATTGCGACGGATTTATTAAAATTAAAAACATATGTTGCTAACAGAGTAAAACAAATTTCGCAGAACACAACTGGTTTCGTTTGGTCTAATATTAGCTCGGGTCAAAATTCTGCTGATTGCCTGAGTAGAGGAGTACTTCCTCACGAGCTGGAGCATCACAATCTCTGGTGGCGAGGTAACGATTCGCTTCTTGACAGTAAGTACCAGGTTCCATTCACTAAACCATTAATTAATATGGAACTTCCAGAGATCAAATTGGGTAAAGTGGTTCATTCAATGGTTTGTACAACAGACACTCAGGATATCTTAAATCTAGATTTTTTAAAACGATTTTCTGAACTGCACAAAATGCAAAGAGTGCTTGCGTATGTGTTAAGATTTTGTAACAATGTTCGTACAAAATTTGTGAAGTGATGTCAATAATAAAAACAAACATAATTTCATTACTTCTAAAGAACTTGAATATTCATTATTATTAATTATCAAATCTGAACAACAAAAACATATGAAAGATGTAATTCATTCTATAAAATGTAAACATAATATTAGTGATTGTAATTACAATGCTTTATGTCCATTTTTAGATGACAAAGGCCTGGTCCGGGTAGGGGGGCGTTTGCACAATGCTGATGTACCATACTCGCAAAAACATCCCCTTATTCTGCCTAAAGGTTCTCGCGTTATAGAATTGATTATTAGATCCGAACATGTAAAGAACCTTCATGCTGGGCCTAGATTAGTATTGTCATCAGTTAATCAAAGATTTTGGTTCATTAATGCTATGAGAGAAATAAAGAAGGTTATTCACAGATGTATAATTTGCTGGAGGCTTAAAAAACATGTATCTGAACAATTGATGGGCAATTTACCCAAAGATAGAGTAACCATATGTCGAGCTTATCAAAAGGTAGGGATAGATTTTGCTGGCCCAGTTTCTGTAAAATTATCTTCTTTACGTAGGTCAGTAATAGGCAATGGCTATATTTGTGTTTTTGTATGCTTTGTAACAAAGGCAATCCATTTGGAATTGTGTTCAGATTTGAAAACAACTACATTTCTTGCTTGTTTAAGACGATTTATTTCACGTAGGGGTCTTCCTACTGATGTATATTGCGATAATGCTTCTACTTTTAAGTGTGCTAATACAGAATTGCATAATTTGTACAAATTGGCTTCTTCCAGAGAACACCAGACCCAAGTACAATATTTTTGTGCTGAAAAAGAATTAATTTCCATTTTATACCTTGCTATTCACCGGTATTTGGTGGTCTCTGGGAAGCAAGTGTAAAAAGTATGAAGTTTCACCTGAAACGCACTGTACAAAGGTCAATACTTACTTATGAACAGTTGTCAACTGTATTGTATGAAATTGAAGCAGTGTTAAATAGTAGACCGCTCATACCATTGTCAAGTGATGTCAATGATTTTTCTTACCTATCTCCTGGCCATTTTATTGTTGGAACTGCTTTGAATTCATATCCAGAAAAAGATGTATCACAAGTTTCTACTAATAGATTAAAAGTTTGGGAAACTTGCAATAGTATGAAACAAAGCTTCTGGAAGTTATGGAGCAATAATATTTAAATACCTTGCAATGTAGACCTAAATGGAAAGAAGTTAGAAGTAACATAAAAATTGGCTCTTTAGTTATCCTCAAAGAAGATAACACTTCTCTAATGCACTGGCCTATGGCTAGAATCATAAACATTTTTCCAGGAAAAGATCAATTGGTACGTGCGGTTGAAGTTAAAACTGCCAATGGCAGAACACACAGGCGTTCTGTGACTAAAATATGTTTGTTACCCATAGATATAGATAATAATTAGTAATTATTTAGATACCCAAGGGTGATAGTTAGAATTATTATATAAAATACATACATAAACTTTGTAATGTAAAAAATATGACCTTATAAGTGAGCTTCCAAAATTAATTTTTAATATATACTTACTTAAGTTTGCTTATAATTTAACTTTAGGTAACTTTAAATGCAATTGCAGCTCATCATAAAGATTGTTTTAGTTTTAGTACGATCAATCAGTTTGATAATAGCTAATCTAGCTTTGTTTTGTGCCCCTAGGACAATAAGTGCTTAGCATTATAGTTATTAGCTGTAATATGAACCTCATGTTTTCATAAAATGTTAAAATAAAATGTACTAGTATAAAGCCCTTATGGCAAAATAAACAGTCTATTTATATAAAGACTATAACAATATTATTATTATTATTAGCCCTCGCTGTCCCACTGCTGGGCAAAGGCCTCCCTCCATTTTTTCCACCCATTGCGGTCCCCTGCTATTTGACTCCAATCCTGATTAAATTCATCCAGTTCGTCCCGCCATCTCCTTCTCGGTCTACCGCGGCGCCTCCGTGTTGTGTTTGGCTTCCAAAATGTTGCCAACTTGGCCCATGACACTTCTGGCATGCGGCAGACGTGACCAGCCCAATCCCACTTCAGCTGAGCTGATTTCAGAGCTACATCTGTGATTTGTGTTTGGGAGCGCAGCTCGGTGTTTCGGATTCGATCCGTTCGCTTGACACCTAATATGCTACGTTCCATAGCACGTTGGCAAACCCTGAGCCTAGACTTTTGGATGTTGGTTAAGGACCAAGTTTGTGCGCCATATGTCAGGATGGGAAGGATACACATGTCCATCAATTTTCGCTTGTGTGACATGGGGAGGTGCCCTTTCATCAGCTCTTTCATAGACCAATAGCTCCTCCAGGCATTTTCAGTCCGCCTTTCAATTTCCTTATCTTGTCGTGCCTGGAAGGAAGCTATTTGTCCCAGATAGATGTATTCTTGGACATATTGCATTTCCTCCCCATACATCTTGACCTTGACTTTGGCACTATTGGTCATGAGCTTGGTCTTTGCCATGTTCATCTTCAGTCCCACCTCAAGGCTTGCAACGCTAAGGTCCTGTAGCATTATTTGTAGCTCTGAAGCTGAGGAAGAGAAGAGAACAATGTCATCGGCAAATTAACATAACAATAATTAATTAAATATTAACTTTGATACATTCTATTGTAAACTTAATTTATCATAATATCAAAACTTTACTTATTCTTTACTTAACTTAACTTTGTATAAATTTGTTGTAAGTAGACATGTAATACTAGCTATGTTTATATGAGCATACTTTACGTGTAACTTTAAAACATAATTTAATTACTTTTAATGCAATTTATATTTCATTAGCGTTGTCAAACTATGTTAATAGATGGCGCTATTCACTAATAGTGTAGTCAAGCTATGATCACAAGGCGTTATTTAGTAATTAACAAATAGAAATTTTGTCATAGTATTTTATATAGTAGTGGTTATCTTTTGTGAGCCGGAGCATGTTGGCAACACCAACATTAAATTGTGAAATGGCAACACGGCCACGGCGGTTCCATCTTCTTCTCTGCGACGTTGTAAAGCAAAGGTGTATTTTTTGTGGCTCTTAAATATAAATTGATTTCTAAGTTTAACGTGGTTTTTACTCAGCATACCAGCCAACGCAACCTACAGTCCACTTCTCCTAGCTGTCTACAGAGAGTCTCGGTAAAACAGGTAGTAAACTATTTTTCCATAATGAAAGAATAAGATTGCAGCTTTTCTTAAAAACAACAATTCTCCTTGGAATGGAATAAAATTATATAGGTTAATTTTGATTTATCCTAATTAATAACTGTCGATTTTAACTATAAAGAAAAGCAAAGTGTCTACCCTAATTAACCATACTGAAGATCCTGATTTAAACAAAAAAAAAATCACATTAATATTCATCATCATCATTATCTCAGCCAAAGGGCGTCCACTGCTGGACAAAGGCCTCCCCCAAGGATCTCCAATATGACCGGTTTTGTGCAGCCCGCATCCAGCGGCTTCCCGCGACCATTACCAGATCGTCGGTCTACCTTGTTGGAGGCCTGCTGACACTGCGCTTTCCGGTACGCGGTCACCACTCGAGGACTGTTCCAGCGGCCATCAGTCCTGCGAGATGCTGCAGATTAGTAGTCAAATGCAAGCCTATCGAATTATAAAAAAATACTGGTCTATGGTCAATGAAAAAAATATTAAACGTCATCGGTATTGTCAGGATCCTGTCAATTCAAAATTGTCAGTCAATAATATTTTTTGTGTTGTGTCGTTAGTTTATCAGTTTTTCTCGCTGATCAGATTGATTCGAAATTCGGAATGGCAGATAAAATGGTGCAGGAGGAGGTAAGTTTTAACTACGTTAACATAGAATAATTACGTATAAAAAGTAAGTCCGCGATCTCTAGCTGTATATGATATATGTAAACTTATATCATAATAAAATTTTAATTATGAAATTTGGTGCAATTCTTATAATATAATAATTCCACACAGATTCTTGTGTGGTACCGGGATAAGAATTGCACCACCCCATTTCTTTCCGTGGGTGTAGTAAAAGCCGACTAAAGGACCATTCCAGAGAATGGGCAGCAGCATCTCTCTGAGGTTAACTCTCAACTTACTGCGATCGCCAACCCGCCTGCCAGGAGTTGCGATTATGGCAAATCCCCTCATGATGCACACCATTAAACACCGGCCCCAAGTCCCCGGCGGCCCCACTCGCTCTAGCTACGGTAGCGGCCGAGGCAGCGACGGGGAAGGGGGTGCTAAGAATCTCCGGCATAGACCTGGCTACCACCAACGACGAACTCTGCCCCTGGCAACATTTAACACGCGCACATTGCGGACTGACAAGAAGATTGACGAACTAGAGGAAGAATTGAGCAAAATACGATGGGACATAGTTGGATTATCGAAAGACCGAAGAGAAAAGGAGGACTCGATAATCCTCAAGTTTGGTAACATGCTCTATTTCCGGGAGGGCGAACAACTGTCCCAAGGTGTTGTCGGGTTGATCGTCAACAAGTCCCTCGTAAACAACGTTGTCGAGACCGGGAGTGTGTCGCCTAAATTACGGGCTGTACCTTATACTCAGAATAACCAAACGGTATTCGTTGAAGGTCATACAGGTTTATGCCCCTACTACTACACACTCTGACGATGAGGTGGAGGCTACGTATGAGGACATCTCTAGAGCCATACAGGCCTCCAAAACTAATTACACCGTTGCATGGGAGATTTTAACGCAAAACTAGGCAAACGAAGCGGCGATGAGATGATAGTTGGAAGATTTGGGTTTGGTAATCGGAACTCTCGGGGCCAACTGCTGGCGGACTTTCTGGAAAAGGAGGGACTCTTTATGATGAATTCCTTTTTCAGGAAGGCTGAACACCGCAAGTGGACCTGGATGAGTCTCGATGGTGCAACAAAAAACGAGATTGACTTTATTAAGTCGACGAGGAAGCAAATATTTAATGATGTCAGTAGTAAGATATTCGGCATTCTAACTCACATTCGTTCGGTCGCAACCGCGACCTCACTTGTGCGTTAGAACTCCCAATATCTTACGGATGAAATCACAATTACCTGAAAAGCATTCGTGAAACAATGAACACACATACATTTGTATACCATTGGTATAGCTGATACTGTCAGTGAATTGGTTGATTGATATTTTTAAGTAAAATAGTCAATTTAGCCATGCGCGAATAGTTTACCGCGTTTCACTTCCCAGCGCTCTGCCGCACCTTGTTGCGCAATGCATGCAGGAAGCGTCCGGATGTGGCAATATGACACCTTACCCGATACTCATACCTAAATGCGACCGTTCCTGAATGATTATAAAAAATACAAAAAAATACGAAAATATTTATTTCGTAACTAGAGTAAAGTTTAAATTTACAGTTTTTGGGGACTTCTTTTAGACATACGTATATATCTGTTGCAGAAGACCCCGAAGATTATAATTATTGATGAATGAATAAGTACTATGAGCATACAGTATTATGTGACATCGTTATAACGAAGCATTACTTATCCGTTTATCAAAACCTTGTAATATTCATAAAATAAATAACAACTTGCATATGCATTTAAATAACAAGTCGCATACTTATTATTTCACATAAAATACAGAATGACTACCTACCTACCTATTTTGACATCCTACGTACGAGTACTGGGATTCAATCTAATGCTCTTGTTCATCATGCGAACTTATCTTATCACCCACCGAGGATCCGAACCCGAATCCTTTGGAATAGTAATGTTAAACACGACACGTATTTATATTTAATTAGTAAGTATTAGTAAGTATGTACACCGTTTTATCTTATTTTGTTTTTTTTTCTTGTTTTCTTTTCGTTTTATTTAATAAGTATCATCCGATCCGTGTGTTTGTTTCCGTAACATTAAAAATACTAGGTACTAATAACAATTTTAGCAGCAATGATCACCTTATTTATCTTAAAACATGTGGCATTAGTTAGTTTAGTGTCTAAACAAAATATTTCTGAAGAACTCTTTGACCTCGTCCCACCTTCTCCCTTCCTCCATAGGAGTACACGTGCTGCTCTCCGGAGTCACCGCTTCACTGTCTCAAATATTCCATCGCGCACTAAGAAATTTGGTGACAAATTTTTTTGTCGCACCTCCAAAACATGGAATAGTTTGCTAGCACACGTTTTCCCTCCTTCCTATGATATGGGGTCCTTCAAACGAGGCGTGAAGAGGCACCTTGTGGGCAGAGTGAGGACAACTGATGCTGCGTTGTTTTCACGCTGCACCAGTTGTCGTCGCATCTGGATTCCATATTCACTTAGCATCAGGTGAAATGGAGTCATTTGCCGTGCTACGTATAAAAAAAGCATTGACGTTCGTACTTATGTAAAATTCAGCTTGAAATTTAAGCTGACAAATCGATGATCCTATAGGAAATACATTATCACAACAAAAACATTGAAACGTTTGAAAACACTATAATTTAAAAATACGATATTAATCATAATACAAAAGTATTATGATATTAAATGAAAATTTACTTTTAGGATACGTGACATCAAGTCGATTTCCGTTCATGTGTGATGTGACAACCCTAGTGAATTTTGTGAAATTAGCAATGATTTGCCAATAAAAGTGGGAACTATTATATCGATACTTCATTCAGTGCTTCGAAGTGAATCGCGCTCAAGAAATTGTGAGTGACGTCGTTGTGCGAGTACTTATGGTATCTCCGAAACTCCCCGCGCCTCAGTCCTCGTGCTTCAAGATTTCCGAGTGAGTCCTCACCATCTAATATCACTATCTAAGTTAAAATTATAATAAGACTTCGGGTTTTTTTTCAGATCCTACACACTATTCGGTCGAGTAGCGAGTCCATTTCTTGGCTGTGTTATTATGAGTAACCTTTATTTTTCAAGTCACCAAGAAATATACTTTCTACTACTACTCAATAATTTTACTCGACTTCTGCAAACGAGACTTCAGGAGTAGTGACTCTTCTACGCTGTCCCGTATACCTAATAATTGTACTTAATTTTTCAGGTTGGACTCTGAATTTGAATCGAGCCTTCTCGACAGCCAACCAACCAAGTCGAAGTTGAAGCGCGAAACAGCGGCTGCTTGAAACTCAAGGTGAGTTACTAATGTGACTTATTTATTTCAGAACTTAGGGCCACTTGCAGTAAAAAATCTCGATTTTAATAAACTTAGATTTAGTACTAAACTTGACTCAACTTAAATCTCATCAAAGTTGCCTTGCACATACTAAATTTACGGCTTATGCCCAACTCGGCACGTTCTCAACTTGACACGCAAGATAAATACCTAACAAAAACTCCCAACTCGGCACATTTCCATAAACGCTTAGAGAAAAAACAGAAAGTACAGTCAGAATGAAAAGTAGAACTTTAAAACCAATAACTATTTACTTCTAGTAAAATAAGTTAATCATAACAGATAAATTATATGATATTACAACCTAATATGCATTGCATTATTATTAGTAAGTAGGTCGATCATAACTTTACCTGCAGCGTTTGGCAGGCAAGCGGTGCGGCGGCGGGACAGGGCGGGGGCATTTTATCAATTATACAAAATAGTATTATAATAATAGTAGTCAAAACTGTAATTTTTATGTTATTATGGGGTTGCGTGTGTGGTGTTAACTCCAAATAAAAAGTTCAGCTTACTTACGTAGCGGTGTAATGTCCAACGCACACAAAGCACATATAATACAATAGTCAGAACAGAAGAGAATACAGAAGAAAGATAGATAGCACAAAATAAGCGAAAGAATAAACTACGGCACTACAGCGATAACACAAACTACTTAATGCGTAATTAAGCGTACAAACAAGGCAAGCGATAGCAGCGGGCGTGCGTCAAGGAACACGGGCTAAGCGCGGTGTAAGGGTCTCGACTGGGAAGCTCGGCCGCGGTCGCCGGTGCCTGCGACGTATTGCGAAACCGGTCGGACGGCTTGCAATAATGTGCGTTTCCTTAGCACTGCCACTAGCGGGCGCATCATGTCATCCGAATAATTGTTCGGGTGATGATATTTATGTTGTTTGTTATATGATTCTGTAAGTGCTTTATAATTAATTTATATAATTGTAAATAGCTTTTAAGTATAAAAATTAAGTATTGTTATATAATGTATGTACTGTGTGTGTTGTAAATAAATATAGGATAAGTTGAATAAGGTAAACATAATGTGTATATAATATAAGTTACCTACATCACTCCCCTCCAGAGACCGAGTCTACGGGCGAGAATAGTCCGGGAATTTAACCCGTCTCCCTGAACGCGTAGTAACTAAACTAGGAGTGATAGTTTCAGGTTCCAAAATAATATCCTCATTCGTAGGGTGAATTTTTTCAGATAATGTATAGGCCGGTTTTAACCTATCTATGGAGACTATGACATCTTTACCCTTAACACGGATTTTAAAAGTTTTGTTGCCCCTATTCAGAACTTCGAACGGTCCGTTATACGCGTTCTGAAAAGTACCTCGTAAAGTGTCATCTCTAACGAATACGTGAGATGAAAGACTGAGATCTTTGTACACAAATACTTTATTTTTAGTGTGGTGTGAAGTTGGTACGGGCTGTAAATTTTCGGCGAACGAATGTAAACGAGCGACGAAATCTCTAACGTCCGTGGTGTGACAGTCGGTTTTGTGGCCAAAAAATTCGCCTGGCATTCGCAAACCCTCTCCATATAACAGTTCGGAAGAGGTTGCTCGCAGATCCTCTTTAACTGCGTTGCGAATACCGAGCAAGACTAACGGTAACGTGTCTGTCCAATTTGTGCTGTTGTGACGAGTGATCGCTGTTTTCAGCTGTCGATGAAAGCGTTCGACTAGGCCATTGCACTGAGGATGGTACGACGTTGTTTTGCGATGTCTGAAGCCGATGAGCTTAGCTAAGGATTGGAATAGGGCTGACTCAAATTGCTTACCGCGATCGGTAACTATATATTGAGGGCAACCGAATCGTGAAACCCAGCCTGTAACGAAGGCTTTAGCCACGGCCTCTGCGGTAATTCCAGTAAGTGGGACAACTTCAGGCCATCGCGTGAAGCGATCGACTGCTGTCAAACAGTACCGATAACCAGCAGATGGAGGTAAGGGGCCGATGAGGTCTATATGAACATATTTGAAGCGCTCCTTTGGTAAATCTAGTGTACCTAAAGGTGAGGATACGTGTCGATTTACTTTGGCGCGCTGACAAGCCAAACATGCTTTAGACCAATCGCGACAGTTTCTTCTCATCAAGGGCCAAACGTATCGTTGAGCGACCAGTTTAGAGCTAGTGTTAGCACCGGGGTGACTAAAACAATGCAAATTGTCAAATACTTGTTTGCGAAACTGTTTGGTTACATAAGGCCTGGGAGTTGCAGTACTAACATCGCAATATAAAAGTGTAGGACTGTCAGGTATATGCACTTTCTCCAAACGAAGAGAAGTTTCGCCTTGTAGGATGTCTTGAAACTCCGGGTCTGAGGTTTGGGATTTAGCTAGGGATTCTAAGTCGACTGGGATCTGCAGTTCATCGACACGGGAAAGTGTGTCGGCGACGACATTGTCTTTCCCGGCTATGTGTTTTATGTCGGTCGTGAACTGAGATATAAAGTCTAAGTGCCGATACTGACGTGGGGAACAGTTACTTTTTCGTTGATGGAATGCGTAACACAACGGTTTGTGGTCAGTAAATATGGTAAAGTGTTTGGCCTCCAGCATGAATCGGAAGTACTTAATATTTTCGTATAAAGCAAGGAGCTTGCGATCATAAGGAGAGTACTTCTGCTGTGATGGGCTCAACTTGCGAGAGAAAAATGCTAAAGGTTGCCAATAACCATCTTTATGTTGTTACAAGACCGCGCCAATGGCAAGATCTGAAGCGTCGGTAGTTAAGGCTAATGTAGCTTGAGGATCGGGGTGTGCTAACAAAGCTGCATCACAAAGACTTTTCTTGCATTCCTCAAAAGCGTTTAGTGAATTTCCGCTTATTTCTACAGGCTGTGAACCTTTGACGGAACCAGTCAACAAATCGTTTAATGGAGCTTGAACTTGGGCGGCGTTAGGCAAAAATCGCCGGTAAAAGTTGATCATGCCCAAGAATCTACGAAGCTGTTTGACTGTTTTTGGCACTGGAAAATCTTGTATGGCTCGAACTTTGCTTTCCAACGGCTTAACACCAGAATGAGAAATGGTAAAGCCGAGACAAGAAACCTCAGGCTGACCAAACACGCACTTGGCGGTGTTGATAAGTACGCCATATTTCTTCATTCTGGTAAATAGCTGACGCAAATGATCCTCGTGGTCTGCCTCTGAGCTGGAGAAGATCAGGTAGTCATCGAGATACGGGTAACAGAAATCGAGGCCACGAGTCATTTTGTCAGCAAATCGCTGAAAAGTTTGACCAGCGTTCCTTAAACCTAAAGTCATAAACGGAAATTCATACAATCCGAAGGGAGTTGTTATAGCGGTCTTTGGAATATCCTCTTTTGTAACTGGTATTTGATTATATGCCTTAATAAGGTCCCCCGTGGAGAAGATGTTACAGCCAGATAAGCTTTGGGCGAAATCGTGGATGTGCCGTATAGGGTATTTGTCGGGGATGGTTCTGGAGTTGAGTAATCTATAATCGCCGCATGGACGCCAACTGTTATCTTTTTTAAGTGCAAGATAGAGAGGCGACGCCCATGGACTGTCAGATGGACGTGCGGTACCGTTAGCTAACATAGCTTCGAATTCTAACTAAGCTATTTTAAGTTTATCCGGGGCTAACCTGCGAGGGGGACATGAAACTGGGGGGCCTGGTGTAGTGCGAATGTAGTGTTTGGTGTTGTGAGTTACGTGACGTGGTGTGCCCGCTGATCGAGTGATTTCGGGAAACTCACCGAGAATACTGTGATACTTGCCGACGCCAGTCAAGACCTTTACACTTGAAATAAGGCTGTCTGAAAAGAAAATTGAAGCTAAAGTGGACACATTGGTTTTATTGTCAATCAAGCGTTGGTTTCTAATATCAACCACTAAATCAAAAAATGATAAAAAATCTACGCCTATAATAGCCTTGGTAACGTCGGCTATAATAAATTGCCATACAAAGTCACGACGAAGTCCAAGGTTTAGATTTAATTGCACAGTACCGTAAATGTCTATAGTGGAACCATTGGCAGCACACAACTGGTAATTTGTCTTCGCACGACGCTCACGAAACGTAGATCTTGGGATGACACAAAGATCGCTCCCTGTGTCCACGAGAAACTGGAACTTTGACCTACGGTCGGTCACGAACAGGCGACCAGTTTTATTCGGGCAATCGTCAGCCGCCATTATCGACCGCCCTTGGTGTTTTCCGCCTTAAAATCGCAGGGACTGATGCATTTGTTGGCTTTACTCCCGAATCTGGCGTGATACCAACAAAGAGGGTGTTTTCTGTAGCGGGAATCAGGTCTGCGTGAAGATAGAAAGAAAGAAAGAAAGAAAGAAAGAAAGAAAATACATTTATTGACTTCACACAAAATAAAAAATAAAAATGAAGAGCAAGATAAAATAAAGAACAGTGAAAAATCCAATAAACATAAACCGAGAAATAATAAAAAGAAACATAACAAAAGTTAACATAAAAACCAAACAATACAAAAATTCATAATTTTACTAAGAAAAACATTACAATAAATAAATAAAAATAAACAAAATTTTGATTTCGATTGTATAAACTTATATAAATTAAATTGTGAGGCCAACAAGGACCCTGTCTCAGCATAATACCCCCACGACACTCAAAGATGGGCTGAGTGCCGTAGAGGCGCTGTTATTCTGACAGGGCCGGAGGGAGACGACGCGCCGCGACGCCGACAAACAAAAAACTTAAATATATTAATAAATTAAAATACAAAATATGTTAAATATTTAAAGTTAAAATAAATATAATATAATATTAGATATAAATAGCCACAATCCTCAAACAAGAAGTCTGGCTTGGCTGTATGGGTTAACCCCTTTGTTTTGGCTCTTATGACAGGTTGTCAAGAAGGCATTTTTAGACAAAACATAGCTGTTGATGCCCAATTGATGCCGTAAACAAAAGAAGAAGAATGTTGGATGGAGGCACAGACTTAGTGGGGATGCTATGGAAATCGGGCAAAAAAGCGGGAGGGAGGAAAAGGGTTGCTTGCCTCTACGGCGGTGGGACGCAATCTCAGACCTGCGCCAAGCAAGACGTGTGTGACGATCAGGTAAATCATTTAGTTATTAATTGAGAGTCATCCATTTGTAACCTTAATAGATGCGTTTTGAATAGATGATGATGATCGGCCTTGATTACGGTGACTGGATCGGTTTCGGGATCTGGGTCGGTCCGCTGTGAGAGCTTGTACCTGGCGGGTAAGCTCAGCGATCTGTTGGGCCATATCTTCCATGGTACAAACGGATGGTCTCGAAGCAGAAGTTGACGCTACTATTGGAGCTGGAGGAGCTATATCCTGGAACCTATCCACAAGATCAGCCAAGGTCTCAATTGAAGATGAGGTCTGGGAAGCTATAATCTGCTGCATGTTGTGTGGCAGACGGCTGGACCAGATCGTTTTCACGAAGTCCTCAGGAACACCGGGGCCTGCCAAGTTTTGCAGGTGACGGAGGAACTGAGACGGCTTTCGATCACCAAGTTCCTCATGCATTAGGAGTTGTTTCACCTTCTTCTCCTTAGAAGCAGAGAGTCTCTTTATGAGCTCGTTTTTGAGCTTTTGATACTTGTTTGTGTCTGGAGGTGAGACAATTATATCTTCTACTTCGGTTGCATACTGGTTGTCAAGTTGGGAAATGACGTAGTAAAATTTGGTCGTGTCCGCTGTGATGTTCGATATCGCTCATGGTTATTCGTGTAAATTACTATGTATTATGTATTGTAGCAGTAAGTTTTCCTAATGAATAGAATAAAATAAAATAAAATAAAATAAAATCGCAAATTGACCTTCCAATTGTGCGAACCATATAGCAGGTTTGTCAGGCCAAAAAGGTGCAACTCTAACTCCGACTCGATAAATGTCGGATGACGGAGCAATGGAGCCGCGCACTTGGGACCACTGTCTTGGCGTACGTGACTCGCGGAGCTTTCGCGTATGGTTTTTGCCGAATCATCGCTGTCGCTAGCCATCTTCTTGAGGTGTACAGATCGGGGTCACCAGTTATGGGGTTTCGTGTGTGGTGTTAACTCCAAATAAAAAGTTCAGCTTACTTACGTAGCGGTGTAATGTCCAACACACACAAAGCACATATAATACAATAGTCAGAACAGAAGAGAATACAGAAGAAAGATAGATAGCACAAAATAAGCGAAAGCATAAACTACGGCACTACAGCGATAACACAAACTACTTAATGCGTAATTAAACGTACAAACAAGGCAAGCAATAGCAGCGGGCGTGCGTCGAGGAACACGGGCTCCGCGCGGTGTAAGGGTCTCGACTGGGAAGCTCGGCCGCGGTCGCCGGCGCCTGCGACGTATTGCGAAACCGGTCGGACGGCTTTAAATATTGTGCGTTTCCTTAGCACTGCCACTAGCGGGCGCATCATGTCATCCGAATAATTTTCTTTATGATAGCGAGCGAGCGGCGCGTGGCAGTGGTGTGATAACGGCGCACGACTTCGTAGTCGTATTCGTACGCACGTACACTAATACCTATCTGTACAGAGTAGGCTGGTGATTTAATTAGAGCAATGTTTACTTTCGTAAAATCATAGGCATTTGGATAAAAAATAAGAAAAGTCTTAATATTTTCATATTCCTGTTTTTTTATTGAAAAATAAGACAACAGTGACCTGCGGAATATCAATACAAACATTTTGATGTCGGATAATTATTTCATTTGTGCTATATTTACAAAGTTTCTGAAGAAATAAGTTTTTAGTTATCATTATTTTACGTATTGTTTAAGCAATTTCTGGGTATTTGTTTCGAATTCCAAGACAACCATGACCTTGTGAAAGGATCAAGCTAACCTATACAAGCCCTTTTAATGTATAAGACCTATTCAGCGCCTAGCACCAGTGACTTAACAACACGTAAATTTTCAAATTCCGCGCTGCACCCCCTTAAAGGGGTTTGGGTAAAAGCGGCTTGATTGTCAAAGTCCGAGGCCACTTATGGAACTTGCACCAGTCGTTAGTATATAATATAGTAAAACATTTTTGTCATATAACATTTTTGGCTAAAGTGTATCGGAACTGAGATATTTGATAAAAAAGAAAATAAAAAATATTCCCGTATTAATTGTTTGTTTAATATAAATTTCAGTATAACTGCGGTTTCAAATGTTATAATTGTTATATCAGAGCTCAATAAGAACCCTGCAATTCCATTCGGGCCTCTCAGTCATACCGCCTCGACCAATCATAGCACGCCGTTCGTTTACCTGTGCTTGCGCAAGGATGAGAGACGCGAGCGGTGCGCGACCCAAATGCTCGACTCATCTCATGGCATTGTTTGACACCTACCTCTTGGCTTTTGCTGACTGAACTGCAATTATCTACATTACAGGCGAATGAATCAATAAAGGTATTGTAGCGGCTGCGTAGCGATGTTACGGGCGAGAAATGATTAAGTCCGAACGTATCACAATAAATTGTTTATTGCCACACACAGTTTAGTTTAAAAGGAGAAAGAAAGTTCCAAGCAACACAGCACAGAAGTATAGCAAGACACAAGAAGAAAATAGTAATTAGGAACATATAGAAGCAAGTTATTTGAGAATTTATAGCGGTACGCATAAGCAGCGGGTGAGCATTTAAGCGGCACGGGTGTCGCGTCAAGTAGGCTGATCGTGACTGGCGCGAGTTCGACATTGGACTGCGCTCCGCAGCTGCCGCGAGGGGTGAGGGCGCGGCGCGGTGGACGGGCAGTGCATAGACTCCCACCCATCCCGCGCGGCGCCCGCGCACCGCGCGTTCCGCGAAATATATAAAAAATGCTTTTAATATTTTCTGTGTAGTCTGTTTGTTTGTTGAATTTATATTTTTGTTATTAAATATTTATGATGTTTATTTGTTTATATTAAATATATGTATGAAAAGTAAGTACGAATATATTATAATATAAGTTATATATAATTGTGTGTGTGTGTGTATGTTTGTTTTGTATGTGTAAATAAAATAGTGTAAAAGTTAAACTATGTATTATATATTATGTATATGTATGTATGTATGTGGGTTGCCCACATCACTCCCCCTTGAGAGTCCTTGCCTAAGGACGATAGAAATCGGAGAGTCGAACCTGCCGACCTGAGCGTGTAGTTTTAACAACGGTGTCATTAGTACCCGTTTCGGTAAGTGCCTTAGTATTGGTGTTATTAGTGTCAGACAGTATGTAGGCTGGTTTTAATCGGTCTACTGATACTGTGACTGTTTTACCTTTGACATGTATCTTATATACTTTAGGTCCTCTTTCAATCACCTCGTGAGGCCCAGTGTACGCTGGTCGTAAGGATCCTTTATGGGCGTCTTCACGAAGAAAGATATGAGAACATGATAATAGGTCTTTGTAGATAAAGACTTTAGTGTTAACATGGTCTGATGTAGACACAGGCTGCAAGTTGTTGGCAAATGTTCTGATACGTGCTGAAAAATCAGTCAGATCAGGGGTGCATTGGTCAACATTATGGTCGAAAAATTCGCCTGGCAGTCTTAAAGGTTCGCCATAGACTAACTCTGCCGAGGATGTTTGAAGGTCGTCCTTAAAAGAGCTTCGGATGCCCAACAATACCAAAGGCAATGCCTCAGACCAACTACTATCACCATGGCATACTATGGCACTTTTTAGTTGGCGATGGAAACGCTCAACTAAGCCGTTGCATTGAGGGTGGTATGCAGTTGTTCTGCGGTGTTTAAAACCAAGTGTTTTAGACAGTTGCTGGAATGTTGCACTCTCAAATTGTCTTCCGCGGTCAGTGACAACCACGGAAGGACAACCAAAACGTGCTACCCAACCCAGCAAGAATGCTTTTACAACAGATTCCGCAGTCATATCGATTATAGAGACAGCTTCAGCCCATCGCGTAAAGCGATCGACCGCTGTCAAGCAATATCGATATTCATGGGAAGGGGGTAACGGGCCGATGAGGTCTATGTGGACATGTTTAAATCGCGCTTTTGGTAAATCGAGTGTACCTAAAGGGGTTCTAACATGTCGATTTACCTTAGTGCGCTGGCAAGCTAAACATGCCAAAGACCATTCTCGGCACTCTTTCCTTATCTGCGGCCAAACGTAACGTTGAGCAACGAGTTTGGCGCTGGCATTAGCTCCGGGGTGTGAGAGTGAGTGCAAACTGTCAAAAACTTGTTTGCGTAATGGTTTCGGTACAAAAGGCCTGGGAGTCGATGTACTTACATCGCAGTACAACTCGATACGACTTCCGGGTATTGTCATTTTTTTAACCCGTCCCGCGCTGTAGGTATAATTAGCGGGCCACCTTATGTACGACCGTGCGTTCATATGGCGCGCGAGGACTTTACGTAAGGATGAGTCTTCATTGAGATAATGAGCTAATTCCGGGTCTGACTTTTGTGATTCTGCTAACTGTTGGACATCGAGTGGTTCACTGAGCTCGTCTACACGAGAAGTGTGTCTGCAACTGCATTATCTTTCCTTGAGACATGTTGAATGTCCGTTGAAAATTGGGAAATATAATCTACATGCCGGTACTGACGTGGGCTACAATTGCTTTTTCGTTCACGAAAGGCGAAACATAGGGGCTTATGATCAGTGTATATAGTGAAGTGAGTAGCTTCTAACCAGTGGCGAAAATATTTAATATTTTCGTAAATAGCCAGAAGCTCTCGATCATACGCTGAATATTTCTTTTGAGCAGCTGCTGTAAGAGACCTCCTATAGCCTCTTCTGAGGCATCAGTGAATAGTCCGAGTTTAGTTTCAGAATCCGGATGAGACAACATTTTTGCCTTACACAAACTCTCTTTACACTCCTCGAAAGCTTTTAACGCGTCTCCGTTCATGACTATTGGCTGGGAGGCTTTAATTGAACCAGTGAGTAAGGAATTCAAGGGAGATTGGATCTTGGCTGCGTCTGGAATAAAACGCCTATAAAAATTTATCATACCCAAAAATCGCCTAAGTTGTTTTGCGGTTTTGGGTATAAGGAATTCCTTAATAGCCTGGACTTAACTTTCCAAAGGTCTAGTTCCTTTTTGAGAGATACGATAGCCTAGAAACGTTACTTCAGATGCGCCAAAGACGCATTTCGAAATGATGATTACCATACCGTAGTCTCTCTATTCCGTGCGGTGACGGAGAAAGAATACAATTCACCGCCCCTCTCCTCCGGTGGGTGTCGTAAGAGGCGACTAACGGAATTTAGAGCTCCCATATGCTCCACTGCGTGGTAGGGCTTGCCCCGTCTGGTTAGTGACCACCGTACGCATGGTGTTAAACCCGTCAAGTGACCGCTTGTCGGTCGCGTTTCGGGATCAGCCAGCGTATAACCAGAGCTTGAGTGAATGGTGCTGCGATGCATTTGGTCTGTGAAGGCTTCCGTCTAACCAGTGCCAGGAAGACCTTGTTAACCCGCCGACCAGGGAGACCCGTAGAAACGGCTGTCCCGCTGGCCGCCCGTGGCACAGTACAGGGGCCCAAGCGAGCCTAACCAGCTCGTGAGGCTGCCTCACCATGCCACGCATAATCTCGGGGTGGCCCGTCGTGCCGGTTGGTGACCGGAAGGTGGGGTCCCGGCGGCCATTCCCGGGGGGGTTCGGGGGCCCTTCCGTTCGGCGGGTTAATGATACTCAACTTTAGGCAGACCCCTGGTGAAACAGGCCGCTGCACTTTGACTATTTGCATCGCGGTAGCATTTCCTCGATTCACGCCTCCCTCTTTCTCTCCACCATGACAGCGCCTAAAACAAAAACTGGTACTACAGCGGTGCACACCCCCACCACAAACATACCGTTTGAGGTCGAGTTCGCTAACATCCGCGGACTCCATGCAAACCTCAATGCCGTCCACCACCATATTGAGACGGCACGGCCAGCAATGTTGTTTTTGACGGAGACACAAATAATCTGTCCAGCTGACACCACCTACCTGTACTATCCCGGCTTTGTGCTTGAAGAATCCTTTAAAGCCAAAGCCGGAGTTTGCTTGTTTGTTCGGACAGACGTTTGCTGTCGCCGTCTGCGCTGTCTGGAGGACCCTTCTTTTTCCCTCCTAGTGGTACACGTCGACTTGGGCTCCCATAGCCGTGTCTACGTCTGCGTCTACCGATCACATAATGGCGACATGGAGACAACTCGACTTATAGAACACCTTAGTCGGGTGGCAGATGAAGCGCAGGAGCGGTTTCCTTCGGCGGAATTGGTGTTTTTGGGGGACTTCAATGCTCACCACGAGTTGTGGTTAAGTTCCTCCAAAACTGACCATGCTGGTAGAACTGCCCACGCATTCGCTCTCACGCACGACCTGACTCAACTGGTGAACCAGCCCACCAGGATCCCAGATATAGTCGGTCACGCGCCCTCTTTGCTGGACCTTCTGCTGACGAGTCGCCCAGCTGGTTACCGAGTGGAAGTTCGAGCTCCTTTAGGATCTTCGGACCACTGCTTGGTATCCAGCAAAGCGCCTCTGGCCTCGCTACCGTCTTCAGCGGTATCGAAACGCCAAATTTGGCACTACTCGTCGGCAGATTGGGATGGTATGCGGGACTATTTCGCATCCGTTCCTTGGGGGCAGCGCTGCTTCAGTGGGAAGGACCCGACAGCCAGTGCGACTGCAGTTGCTGATGAGATAGTGTTAGGTATGGAATACTATATTCCGCACTCCTATCTCGTCAGCAAAGGCCGGCGCAACCGATGGTTCAACCGTGAGTGTGCCAACGCTGTCGATAACAGGCAGGCGGCATACCGCGCTTGGATCAGAGGTAAAGCTCTTGGGGATCCCAATACTCGCTCGCTGAAATCAGCCTATAATAATGCCACCAAGTCTTGCAAAAGAGCCTACATTAGAGCGGATGCCCAGCGCGTTGCACGGGTCGGCCAAGAACTACTGACGCATCCTACGGGCCCGCCGTAGCTACTGGCGTCTGGCCAAAGCCGTGCAATCAAATTTCTGCCAACCCTCGCTGCCACCACTGAGATGTCCTGACGGGACTTTAGCTCACAAGCCGCATGAGAAGGTCGATCTCCTGGCCAAACTCTTTGCAGCTAACTCCCGAATCGATGACTGCAATGCACAGCCACCTTCAATTCCTCACTGTGGCCACACAATGCCTGATTTTAAAATCAGGCAGTGTGATGTCCGTGCGGAGCTGCAGTCAATCGATTTCCGGAAAGCTAATGGCCCTGATGGCATCCCAGCAATAGTCCTGAAAATGTGTGCAGCGGAGTTGTCCCCCGTCTTAACGCGCCTTTACCGTCTCTCGCTCTCTTCTGGTTGTGTGCCGGAATCTTGGAGAGAAGCTAATGTGCAACCGGTCCCCAAAAAAGGAGATCGGTCCGACCCATCTAATTACCGCCCCATAGCCGTTACTTCAGTTTTGTGCAAAATCATGGAACGTATTTTAAATAAACAACTTGTACACTACCTGGAAGAACACTCCATAATTCATGATCGCCAATACGGGTTTCGGCCGAAACGATCAACGGGTGATCTTCTAGCGTACGTTGCACATCTCTGGGGTGAGGCTATTGACAAGCGTGGTGAGTCAATGGCTGTTAGCCTTGACATAGCCAAGGCTTTTGATCGGGTCTGGCACAAAGCTCTTCTCTCCAAGCTCCCGGCATACGGTCTGCCTGCTCAGTTCTGCAACTGGGTCGCTGGCTTCCTACATGAGCGGAGAATCCGTATCCTGTCTGATGGATGCGTTTCGCGGTTTATGTCAGTGAACGCTGGTGTCCCTCAAGGTTCCGTTCTGTCCCCCACGCTGTTCCTTCTGCATATCAATGATATGCTTCCACTTGGAAATATTCATTGCTATGCAGATGATAGCACAGTGCATGGGGGATATAACGGTCACCCAGCGGCTGGGCGGGTCGAAACCGAAGTTAACCGAGTGAATCTTGTCATTGAGCTCGATCGGGTATTGGACCTCATATCTAAATGGGGCTCCAATAATCTTGTTGAGTTCAATGCCAAGAAAACACAGGTGTGTGCGTTCACGGCAAAAAAGTCACCATTCCTTCCCTTTCCAACTCTTCAGGGTACATGTCTAAGCCTGCAGAGCAGTATCAACATGCTCGGTATGACGATTCGCTGCGATCTGAACCAAAAGGACTACATCGAAGCCGTGATCAAAACAGCCTCGCGAAAACTCGGTATTCTGAACAGGGTGCGGCGATTCTTTACGCCGGACCAGTTGTGCCTTTTGTACAAGACACAGGTACGGTCTTGCGTGGAGTATTGCTCGCACATCTGGGACGGTTCCGCAAAGTACCTTCTCGATGCTTTGGACAGATTGCAGCGTCGCGCTGTACGCATTATCGGCAACGCAGACATCACAAATACTCTTGAAACTCTGCAATTGCGAAGAGATATTGCGTCACTCAGCGTGTTTTACCGCTTATACCATGGCGAGTGCTCTGAAGAACTCTTTGACCTCATCCCACCTTCTCCCTTCTTCAATAGGAGTACACGTGCTGCTCTCCGGAGTCACCGCTTCACTGTCTCTAATATTCCATCGCGCACTAAGAAATTTGGTGACTCGTTTTTTTGTCGCACCTCCAAAACATGGAATAGTTTGCCAGCACACGTTTTCCCTCCTTCCTATGATATAGGGTCCTTCAAACGAGGCGTGAAGAGGCACCTTGTGGGCCGGCAAAGTGAGGATAACTGACGCTGCGCTGTTCTCACGCTGCATCAGTTATCGTCGCATCTGGATTCCATATTTACTTAACATCAGGTGAATTGGAGTCATTTGCCGTGCTAAGTATAAAAAATAAAAAAAATAAATAAAAGAAAGAAGAGTTGACGTAGGTGGTCCTCGTGCTGACTGTGTGACCTTGAGAAGATCAGGTAGTCATCCAAATATGGGTAACAGAAGTCGAGGCCACGAATCATTTCATCAACGAACCTCTGGAAAGTTTGGCCTGCGTTGCGTAAGCCAAAGGTCATGAACGGAAATTCGAAGAGTCCGAAGGGTGTAGTAATGGCAGTCTTCGCAATATCTTTGTTATTTATAGAAATCTGATTAAAAGCTTTCACTAAATCGATTGTAGAAAACACACTACAGCCAGATAGATTATGTGAAAAGTCATGAATGTGACGTATGGGGTACTTATCTGGTATCGTCTTGGCGTTCAGCATACGGTAATCTCCACAAGGCCGCCATCCTTGATCTTTTTTAGGAGCGAGGTGAAGTGGAGATGCCCAAGCTGAGTCAGATGGTCGCGCTACACCATTGGCCAACATTGCATCAAACTCAGCCTTGGCAATCTTCAACTTTTCCGGTGATAACCTGCGGGGTGGACATGAAACAGGGGGGCCTGGTGTGGTACGTATATAATGTACAGTGTTGTGTTAAGGTATGTGTGGAATACCTGAAGGCTTAGTAAATTCTGGATATTCCGAAAGCAAATTGTGATATTTCGAACAACCAGTCACTACCTTAATACTTGGAATTGAGTTATAAATATCAATATTACAAGCTGAAGAAGTTAATTTAGTCGTGCCATCAATAATTTGTTTATTACGAACATCAATAAGTAAATTGTAATTAGATAAAAAATCAACACCAATGATAGTACAAGACCGAAGGGTATAACCAGCCTCTTTACTTAGCGTTTGTGGACTATGAAAAAGCTTTCGATTCGATTAAAACATGGCCCGTGCTACAGTCTCTCCAGCGGTGCCAAATTAATTACCAGTACATCGATGTGTTTGTATGAAAGCGCTACTATGTCAGTCCGTCTTCAGCACCAGAGCTCGAAACCTATCTAGTTGCAGCGAGAAGTGAGACAGGGAAATGTGATATCTCCGAAACTGTTTACTGCTGCACTGGAAGATGTTTTCAAGCTTCTGGACTGAAAAGGATTCGGCCTCAACGTCAACGGCGTATACATTGCTCACCTTCGATTTGCTGACGATATAGTGGTCATGGCTGAGACCCTGGAAGACCTCGGAACAATGCTCGGTGACCTCAACAGAATATCTCAACAAGTGG
Organism: Eudonia mercurella; assembly: GCA_963082485.1. Classification (NCBI taxonomy): domain Eukaryota; kingdom Metazoa; phylum Arthropoda; class Insecta; order Lepidoptera; family Crambidae; genus Eudonia; species Eudonia mercurella. The sequence goes on from CAUJAO010000407.1 coordinate 57,783, forward strand.
GTCTTAAAATGAACATAGAGAAGACGAAAGTTATGTCGAACTCACGTGTCGTACCCACTTCTCTGAAGGTTGGGGACTCTGCCCTTGAAGTTGTGGATGATTATGTTATCCTGGGACAAACGGTCCAGCTACGAAGGTCCAACTTCAGCAAAGAGGTCAATCGTCGAATCTAATTAGGCTGGGCAACGTTCGGTAAGCTACGAAATATCTTCTCGTCCGATATACCGTAGTGTCTCAAGGCGAAAGTCATTTACCAGTGTGTGGTGCCAGTGATGATATACGGGACTGAGACGTGGTCACTCATTATGGGCCTTATCACAAAGCTCAAGGTCACTCAAAGAGCAATGGAGAGGGCTATGTTCGGGGTTTCTCTACGTGATCGAATTAGAAATGAGGAGATCTGCAGAACAAAGGTAACCGACATAGCCCGAAGAGTTGCTAAGCTCAAGTGGCAGTGGGCAGGGCACATAGCTCGCAGGACTGATGGCCGCTGGGGCAAAATAGTCCTTGAGTGGCCACCGCGTACCGGAAAGCGCAGTGTGGGCAGGCCTCCAACAAGGTGGACCCACGATCTGGTGAAGGTCGCGAGAAGTCGCTGGATGCGAGCAGCACAAAACCGGTCGTTCTGGAGATCCTTGGGGGAGGCCTTTGTCCAGCAGTGGACGTCTTTTGGCTGAGATGATGATGATGATAGTTAAACACTACATCTAGAATCAGAAATATGTATAAAATAGTTACATTTATACAACAAAATAATATGAAAGTAAATAATTACTTTAGATATGTATAACAATATGGAAACACAGTAAATAAGGTTTCAAACAACACAGATATTATGTATTCATAGCATCACTTTAACCTCGCATATCTCGGCTTCGATATTACTTAGGTCAAAAATCTTTTTGCAGCTATTTATCTCAGTCGATGTACTATTAAACTAGAACAATTATTTCAGTGGTCGCTAAAAAAAATCAAGCCAGCCTCCATAGAAATCTACCCAAACCCCTTTAATAAGTATATTTAGTTACATAAGAATTTTATTGTTATAAAAACTTATAATGATTATAATTTTCATATGTAGAGAAAAATGAATGCTAGTTATAAACAGTATGTTCTTGATTTTTCTTTCTGACAGTACTTTTTACTTTTTCCTGTCGAGTTGGGAGTTTTTGTTAGGTATTTATCTTGCGTGTCGAGTTGAGAACGTGCTGAGTTGGGCATAAGCCAAATTTACGTTCGATTTAACTAAATCTACATGTTAGTTATCGATGCTCAGGGTAAAAGAAGTATGCAATCCAGGACGAATGAATATTTTTATCGTTTAGTTGAAAAACCAAGCGTTTAATTTTGAAATTACAAAAAAAATTATGATACGACTGCGACAATGGTTTCCAATCGAGAGAATAGTAAAAAAGTGTGAACGTAGGCGCGTAGTGCGTCTGTCGTGACGTTGCCGCGAAGCTCTTCGCAGACCGCGTCGTTTACTCCTTGTGTGGATAGATGGCGCTAACATACAGCCCGCCTTGGAAGCTTCAGGTTAGCTTCCGAAATATAGTTAATCAGGAACATCGTTTATGATGCAGTTATCGTCGTTGGACTCGTCGTTGGCGTCGACGTATGTATTGGCGGACATTCATCTTCCTGTATGGGCAGCGGACAGATTTTGGAAAAGGCTCGCTGTACTGTCCCTGTCGATGTGCGAATTTCGGCGACTCGTGCTACTCCATCTTTTCCTGGGAAAACTCGTATAATTCTTCCCAGTCGCCACTTGAGAGGTGGTTGCTGCTCATCTTTGAGTAATACGAGACTATTGAGTTTAATGTCGTTTATGTTGGTCTTCCATCTGCTTCGAACTTGAAGATCCGCGACGTACTCTGATGACCAGCGCTTCCAGAAATTTTGACGTAGTTGTTCAACCCGGTCATAGCGTGTTAAGCGATGAGCTTGAATCTCGGTGATGTCTGCAGTAGCTGGAGCGGTCAACGGTCGGTCAATGAGAAAATGGGCAGGAGTTAATGGTAGGTAATCAGAAGGATCTGTGGACAGAGAAGACATGGGGCGAGAATTCAGGACGGCTTCTATTTGAACTAATACCGTGCTAAATTTCTCGTATGTTAGTTTAGCATCACCTAGTGCATACTTAGACGCATGTCTAAGGTGATGTTTACACGACTTCACTCCTGCTTCCCAAAGGCCACCAAAATGAGGAGCGTAGGGGGGTATAAACCTAAATGTGATACCATCATTGGCAGTAAAATCGACTATTTTATTGCGATTAATTTCTAATAAAAGTGGAAATTCTTTTTCCGCTCCGACAAAATTTTTTCCATTATCGGAAAATATTTCTGAAGGTTTTCCCCGTCTGGAAATGAATCGTTTTAACGCAAGTATATAATCATCTGAAGATAAGCTACTCACAAGTTCTAAATGAATACATCTAGTCACAAAACAAACGAATAAACAAATGTAACCTTTTATTAATTTTGCACCACGACCTTTTCGGTTTAAAACAAAGACTGGTCCCGCATAATCTACTCCAGTGCGCATGAAAGGAAAACTCGCTTCTAAGCGTTCAGTAGGTAAATTACCCATTAAAGGCTGCAATGCTTTACCTCGCCAGCGTGAACATACGACACACTGATGCACGGTTTTCCTAGCGAGGTTCCTACCAGCTAACGGCCACCAACTTTCAAGTTTAGTGTACAACAGAAGTTGGGGTCCAGAATGAAGTAATTTCGCATGTTGATGTTGGAACAAAAGCATGGTAAATCGACTTTTGCTACATAACAATATCGGATGACGTTCATTTTGATCAAATGAAGACAAATTACTCAATCTACCACCAACACGAATTAATTTTTGTTCGTCAAAAAATACGTTTAAACCTAAGACCTTGTTAGCTTCTTTACAGTGTTTAAAAGACACATTTTTGGCTAAATGATTATACAATGATGGGAACGATTGCATCTGTGCAAAACGAGACAACATTCGCTCGGAGTGAGCTAGCTCGGCGGCCGATAAGCAACCGGTTTTATGCGCTTGTGTGTTGCGTGCGTTATGAATGAATCTAAGTAGGTATGCGCCTGTCCGAACCAACCGGATAAATGATGAAAATTTCTCAAAGTCGAATAATCGCTGCGTTTTTGTGCACAACGTACTTACAGTTTTACATTTTAATTCTGGTAAATGTTTACAGACAGGCGTTACTTGATTATAATGTTCCCAATCAAAACAATGCAAATAATTAGGACCGTGCCACCACAAGCTACAATTTTTTAGTTCGCTAACATTAAGGCCCCTTGACAATAAATCAGCTGGATTATTTTGACTTTCTACGTGTAACCATAGCGCGTCGCTAGACAACTCATTAATTTCTGTGACTCGGTTTTGCACGAAAGTTTTCAATAAATGCTGAGACATACGTAACCACCCTTTTACGATAGTGGAGTCTGTCCAGAAATAAACATTATCGAACTTTAAAGTAAGAGCCTCGATTATCATTTTATACAACGTGTATCAGACAGGTTCAGCCATAAACCAGGGTTTCAAACTATCCCTAGTATAGACCCTTTCTATAAATACTCTAGTAAGATAAGCGCCATTTAATTTGTTTTTGCATTTACAAACAAAGTTAATCTGTCGTTAATTTATAATCAAAACAAGCTAAACCCATCACTAGCAGGGTCATGAACTCTGTTTGGTGCACTGCCTACACTGCACCTCCTGTTTGTAAAATTGCGTGTCCTAGTTTTGGCCGCCACGCCCCCTACCAGGCGCACAGTTTTACAAACAGGAGGTGGTACTGTACGGGCTACGCGTACACTTTGTCCCTTCAGCACTTTACGCAACATGCATTAATTTAGGTCATTATAAAGTTAGTTCGTCATCGGTAATCAATCACGCCGCGCGTACTCATATTCATATCATTTTAGATCAGTAGTTATTAACAATTATATTTTCTATCACTTTATCAAGACTTTCACTTCTTTTGGTATTATCACAAAAGGTGTACAAACCCGTACATCTTTTTGGTCCTTC
>CAUJAO010000408.1:0-14452 GCA_963082485.1 Eudonia mercurella
CGTTCTCATTATCGGTTCAAGACAGTATCAAATAATAAGTTGTTAGTATTTTATATAACCGCCCGCCGCTGTAAATTATTTTATGAGAATTAGCAAGAAAATCAGCAAGTTTTATTGAAGTATTCCTTGAAGGGGCTAAAGTACCTGCTAGTAATGACGTGGTGTATTTTGTTCGCAGGGCATTGTTTACCTAATTATTTACTTACTTGGAGAACCAACACCTTATAAACACAATAGAAGCTTAAAACTAGCAACAAAAAGCCAATTACAAGTCCTCGCATGTAGCAACAACTTTAAAGTCCCTACTTTAAAATTGTTGCTATACATTGTGTTGTTGTGGTTATACATTGCAAGCATAGCACACTAATTCACAATAAAGCAAGATAGCAAATAGCAATTTGAGCTGATGATGATAATGACGATGATGATGATGATGATGATGATGATGATGATGATGATGATGATGACGATGACGATGACGATGACGATGACGATGACGATGACGATGACGATGACGATGACGATGACGATGAAGATGACGATGACGATGACGATGACGATGACGATGACGATGAAGATGACGATGACGATGACGATGACGATGACGATGACGATGACGATGACATTGGACGGATAGTCAGTGAGAAGTGTTTGGTAATAGTATATATATTAGACGGTTAGTCAGTGAGGAGTGTTTGGTAATATTATATGTATTAGACGGTTAGTCAGTGAGGAGTGTTTGGTAATAGTATATGTATTAGTATCTATATTGCATTATGTCAAATCTTTTAATATTTTATGTACAATTATTCTTTTTAGTTATAATATTTTTAAACGCTAAGCCAACAATCTTTTTAGTAGAGTCATCCAGGTTTGTAATTTACTCGTTTATTCTTTTTTCTTATTGCATCATCATCATCATGTTATTTTTAAGACATGTACTCGACATTCATAAGGGCACTTTTTTTTTCATTATGGTGCTTATCAGAATTTTTTTACATTTCATTTCATTTCTAAATTAACTAATTGTATCTGTCTAAGTGGATAGCTATTGTTATCCTGGGTAAAATAAAATAAAAATAATATAAAAGGCAAAACAGCGTGAAGGCACCGCCTGCTGGTACTCGTGCGGTGGAACAAATGCATTCATCGTCATCGGCGCCGCCTACGCCTGCTCGTGCTCGTACTGTGGAACCAATACATTCGTCATTACGGCCACAGTCTAGTCGAGCATAATAAGCTGCCTTTATTTTTATCTTGTGAACAAAACGATTACCATTATGTTCTAGTTTTTAATTCATGATTAATTCATTTTCACTAATATTATAAAGAGGAAAGCTTTGTATTTCAGTATGTATGTTTGCAACGAATAAACTCAAAAACTACTGAACAGATTTAAAAAATTCTTTCACCATTAGAATGCTACATTAGCGCTGAGTAACATAGGCTTTACTAAAATGTCAATGCAAAAGGCATAGACGGCATTTCCAAAGATATGATGCTACTAACACTTCTGCATACACTTAATTTAATCACAGCTATAGTTTCGTGGAAAATCTCTTTGGTATGTCCATTGCCTAAAGTTAGTAACCCGTCTGGTTGTAAAATCTAGGTACGTTCTTTTAATATTTTGCTATTTCTATCTAAATAAAACTATTCAAAAAAATAATATGTTCACAATTAATAGATTATTTAGAGCAGAACAACATATTACCAAAAAGGCAATCTGGTTTTAGGAAGGGACACAGTACGGCTAAAAATGTAAAGAAATTCGGGTTTTTTGGGGGGTGTTTGTAAACTAAATTGTAAATATTTTTAAAAAAACCGACTTCAGAAAAAATTAAAAAAAGGGTCCTATTTAGTTCAGCTACAAAATGGCGAAAATTTTTTGAAAATCAGTTAATAATTGTGACCTGTTAGGTGGTCCCTTTAGATTTGGTATTGTAGAAAAACGGGTATTTCCGTATATAAAAAATGATGTAGTTTCTTTGATTATTGACCGATCGTCATGGTCATGGTGTTAAAAGATGCGGATGCAGGCGAGAAGTGCATTCAAGTTGTAATTGTGTTATTTAAAATAAAATGATTTTTTCGTAAATTGTTGTATTCATTTCCGATGCTCCGATTCTTGCGGAGACTGCGAAATCTGTGAATTTTTTATCTCTTGGTACTATTTCCATCTTGATTCACCCAAAATCCTTGGAGCTATGGCCAAAAATACGTCTCAGGCGATTTGCATCTGATAACCATTTTCAATGGTCGTTAGGAAGTCGTTAGAAAATAAGTGGAAAATAACAACGGAAGTGGTTTCGACGAGTGGGAACGACTCGTTAACATTGCATTTTTGTAAAAGAGTTTCTCTTTTCTCATTCAGGCGGTTTATGGTGGTTCGTCAAATCAATTCAATATCAGTCACTTCACATAATTATTTTTACTTTGTGAAGAATTGCTATTTATTTGCGTTGTTATCGCAAATATATCGATATTGTATTATAAAGCTGAAGAGTTTGTTTGTTTGTTTGTTTGGTTGAATGCGCGAAAATAATTGAAAAATTATTTTTGTGTTGAATAGTCCATTTATTGAGGAAGGCTATAGGCTACATCACGCTATGACTAATTAACGCGGGTGAAACCGCGGGGCACAGCTAGTTTAATTATAAAATGGATTTCTTTTAATGGGGCTACGTAAAAAAAATGCCGGCGAGTGTGAGATGCAAGGGCAGATGAAAGAATAGTAATAATTTATTTTTTTATATAAAATCACACATGTAAACAAAACAGATAAATTCTTATAGATAAAACATATTGAATTTTTGCCCGAACTAGGAAAATCCTGTGATTCAGGCGACCATAGTGCTAAAAAGAAAAAAGAAAAATTAAATTAAAGAATGCAAGAATGCATAGTTGCCGCCTTTCGCACTGTGTAAATTATAACCTGCGGTGTGCCTCAGTGAATTATTTTAAATAACATAAAAGTTTTAGTATTTTTTAACTTTTTAATACATTGAGAAGCATAAATTGGTTAAGTTTTGCGTTGTTCAAGCCGCCAAGCGCAGCGGCCGTCGGTTCTTGCCATCTCCGTCTCGTGTGCCGAGTGAACCGGGCGGTGCGTTGCTATGTTCCTAACGTGTACCAGGCGCGCATAGGCAAATTAGGAGTGATTTTAAATAAGTTCACATTAGTGATGGGACTTGTTTATTTTGATATGACGTCACTAATATAAATATTAAATTAACAATTGCATTTTAATCTGTAAAGTTAATAATAACGTCTAATCACTTAGACGTTATTATTAACTTCAAAGTCACCTTTGCATACAAGATTTAGATCGGATACACTTTGGATATTTTCTTTTTGACCACACCTTTCTGTTACACGTTGTATACAATAATTCAAAAAATCAAAACATTTTAATAAAAAAATATTTGCCAAAAGCGTAAGAAAAATATCAAAATTAACGATAGTTACAACTGCTTCAAGTTACCACATCTCTTGTTCCTATCGCACAGCGAATGAATAGGCAACACAAGTCATGAGCGCGAGCGAAATCGGTCCGGGCGGCTGACTGCGGCGAGGCGGCGAGGCGGCGAGCGCGCTACTCCCGCCCGTATTACCAGCACGTATCGGGTTGGTTGGTTGGTTGGTTGGCGGGCGTCCGTCTTGCGCGTCGCCTGTTCCCGGCCCTGTCCCTATCTACTGACCCTGATAGGTAGGGTATGGCAGCTGGAACTACGGGTCCGGCTGTCTTTTCAAGGGTACCACGGGAGTTCCGGATCCTAAGCCCCCTGTCGGTTATGCCTACGCGGGCGTCTCCGACAGGTTCCGGACATGGGTTGGACTCGTGGTGGCGTGTGGTTAGCTGTAGAAGTGGGAATGTTCGTCTGCCTGGTTGATGTGGCCAGGCTTCCATTTCGTGCACAGCGAGCGGGTCCAAGTAGCGGTCTCGAGGGGCCCGAGTTGCCCATAGTTGGTTGTCATGCTCGGTGGTTTTCACTGAGCAGAGCTCCAACATCTCCGGCACTAGTCTGGATAACTAGTAGAGGTGCCCGCTAGATGCAATACCTCCGGTTGAGCCATCCGCGTAGGATGTTGAAATCGGCAAGGTGCCTGGATGGGTACTGAGAAGTGAGTGGGCTTACAACTCCGCCACCAAAGAGGATAATTGGTAGTCAACTTAGAGTTGACGACCCGAGCAGTGGAATCTGCGAGTTGTGCTTTAGTGCAACGAGAAGTGAGCGAGCTTACAGCTCCGGTAACCTATCTGGATAATAGGTAGTGGACTATACGTGTCCACGGGGCGACTAGCTTGAGACACTAGTCTTAAAAGTACCGGATGAAGAATGCGCCTCGGTGCGTCCTGATCTGGCGTTATGACCTGACGTAGATGGTCCCTTGTGCTTGCACAAGGATGTCTGACACCTACTTTGTGACCTAATGGTTGGTAGGGGGTGTCAGTATAAACTTTAAAGTAGTGTTGAGTGGGTTGTGTCCCCGGCCGCAGTCGCTCGCGTGCATCAATGCTACGTTCTTGCACAGCGTTTAAGTTTTAAATTGTACCGTATTAGGTTCATCTTAATTCTCTCAAAATACCAATATAAAAATGTAATGAATATCTAAACTGTAATTACTAAACGTAACGTCAATCGTTTATGTTTATTTCCATAATGATATTAATAACCAGCTACAAGTTCTTAACAAGTGTAAGTGCTTAAACAATATTTCCCTCTAGGATTAGTAGTGTACACTAGTATTGTACCTTTATCATGTACCTATGTATTATTATGCCAATAAAGATCCTTTAAAATAGAATAGAATTGAATATTATGCGTGTGTTTAGTTTAGAAGTAGTTGGATAGTGGGTTGATAGCGTTATATGTGTGCAGGTTGGCGTCGTCGGTAATCGTGATGTTCGCGGTGGCGATCTTCATCAGCTACGGGCTGCACTGCTACGTGCCGGTGGAGGTGGTGTGGCGCGGCTACCTGCTGCCGCGGCTGCAGGCGGCGGGCGCGCGCCATCTGGCGCTCTGGGAGTACGCGCTGCGCATCGCGCTCTGCCTGCTCACTTGTGCGTACCGTGCATGCAACCTACCCTTACTAACCAAACCCACCCACGACTTACTAACCAAACCCACCCACAGCTTACTCACCATTTCCATATGAATAGTCGTGTGACTAACTAGCGGTTTGGTTGTGCGCAGTCGTGCTGGCGGTGGCGGTGCCGCGGCTGGGGCTGTTCATCTCGCTGTTCGGTGCACTGTGCCTGTCAGCACTGGGCATCTGCTTCCCGGCGCTGATGGAGGGGTGCCTGGCGTGGGCGCGGCGGCCGCGCGCGCTGCTGGCCAAGGACGCGCTGCTGCTGGTGCTGGGCGCCGTGGGGCTGGTGGCGGGCACCTACACCGCGCTGCTGGCTATCGTGCGCTCGTTCGCCGCGCCCGCCGTGCTCGTCGCCACCGCCATATCAGAGACGCCCGGGCTGGCCGCGTAGCAGCCCCACCTGCTCCGCGCCGCCGTTCACGCCTCTAGTGTTGATAGCTGATGCCAGTCGTCACTTCGAAATTTTCGAATGCGGTTAGAGCTTCTCTCACAGCTTCAAAGTTGTGCTTGGCTAGCGTTAATGGAGAACTACAATATTCTGAATTTTGAACCAAAATATGTGTACACATTAATTTCGAGTCTAAATTGATTATTTATACTTTAAGTAAGTAGGCAAATTTTCTTATTGTCCTCGGTATACTTGATTCTATCTATATGATACCTACGATTTTCTTGTAATTTTGCGAAAAATATGTCACGTAATGAGCACTGATCGGAATAGGTAGGGCTAATTCACCTAAAGTTCGAAGAACATAGACAAAAATTAATGGAGACTTCTTTATGACAATATTTTTTTTCGGAACAACTGTCCGGTTTTCCAGACATCACTTGAGAACATCAAAAATTAATATTATCAATACAGTAATTGATAATTTATTACTTATTTTGTATCCCGGAATTGCCGAAAATAAATAGACATGTTTTTTATTGTTTTCCAAAATGAAAGACAATCTCGTCGTTATATATTGGATTAAACTTATTTTTTGCGCGTGTCAAAATCTATTCTTTTCTCGCTCATGTTTTGCAAGACTTGGGCAGCCTCGAATTTCTCGGAAGTGAAACAATGCCGTTCGTTAACAGTAATCTATAAAAGCGAGATTGTCTGCCATTTTTGAAAACAATAAAAAACGCGTCTACTGATTTTCGGCAATTCCAGGATACAAAATAAGTAATAAAATCAATTACTGTATTAATAATATTATTTTTTAATGTTCATATGCGATGTCCGGAAACCCGGACAGTTGTTCCGAAAAAAAATATTGTCATAAGAAAGTCTCCATTATTTTTGTCCGTTCTTCAAACTTTAAGTGAATTAGCCCTACCTATTCCGATCACTGGTAATGAGAAATGTTCATTAAAGGAAGACTGTACAATTGTATAAGTATGAAGTGCTATAGTTCCACTTGTACCGTACGCGAGCCCAGAGTGGCCGCAGTGCACTCCCGGGTTGTGTTCAAAAGTGCCTTCACTCGTCGCCCGCCTCCAAATATTTATGCTCGTACTAAATTATACTCTAATGATAAGAATATACCAACAAGCTACACAACTAGCGCCACAAACATAATTTGCTATTTGTTCTGTGCCTGGAAAACTATCGAATAATATGGCATTTTGTAAACGGAAGTTACACTCGAAAGTCGCTTGATATTTTTATTCGCGTCCACTACGATTTCGATAGCAGGCCGAGCCGGTGCGCCCGAGTTGCACTCGCCGCGTTGCACCAGCAGCGTTGAGCCCGCGTTGCACCCGCGCCGATGCCATCGCTCTGTGCGCCATGCATGAACCAAAGTTTTGCTATTATAGTATAATTGTTGCCATTATTTGTACAAAAAACTTATTTCAATAAAATATTAAAAACACACCTGTTTTCCATTTACGTAATTATGTACGACTATAGCGACAACCCTTGACCACACCTATTGAAGTGCAGCCGTGACACATTTTTAATTTGTTTTCTTATTTCAATTTCTTGTACTTATCTCGGGTCTGTCTTTCTTCCTATAAAATCTGGTTACACCAACACAACCAGCACGTGGTCGTGTTTTATTACAAAATTGTATATTATTTTAAGCCTGTATGCCGCTATACCTATTCACGTCATGGTGTGAAAAGTTGGTTGACATAGCTTTCCCGATATGCGATTCAATTAGCTGCGTGGCGAACAACAGCGGCGTGCGTCATGTATTATGGTTAGAAAATTAAAGGTATTGGGACATTTCGTCAGCCGCCAGCTGGTGCGGCGGGCGGGCTGGTCGGCTCGACCCTCGCCATTTTACATTTTGATATGCCATACAAACATCAAAGCTCTAATTCATTCAAACCGAAGCCGATGTTTGGTAACCACAAACCTGCCCCCCAACCGCCTAACACTCTCGCCTTCGATCACTTTGAAAGCGAGGCCCTCGCCTCGCTTTCTAATATAATATCGAAATATAATATCGAATAATATCGAAAGCTATAGCCTATAGCTTTTGATATTGCTTTCATATTGCTTTCGAAATGACAAGATGACGCCTCCTCCTCGCCTCGCCTTCAAAGCGATCGAAAGCGAGAGAGTTAGGCGGTCGACCCCCTGGGCATCGAAATTTCCAAAATACACTTTGGAATTGAACGGGCCGACACTAGAAAACAATGAAAAACCGTTTGATCAAATTATTTTATGCAATTTTCACTTTCTATGTATAAAGGAATTTAAATCGCATACATTTAGATATAGAAAAGGTTTTTATGTTTTCTTTTATCGACGACAAATGTAAAATACATAAAGAAACTTTAATTAAAATTGGCTCATTGCTTCGAAAAAGTTAGAGCTTTAAAGTTTTTATCAGATACTTGCCGAAAAGTGAAATGACATAATCATTATGGACACTACACATTGAAATTAATCTTCTTTGACAAATCTACTCGCATTTATTTTACACATTAAGCTTTATTCTGACGACCGACCTTGCAAATAGATCGAAACGTCAGGATAAACATTAAATCAGATTATATGTAAAATAAACGCGAGTAGATTCGTAAAAGTGACTCGGAGGGTCTTACAAGAGGGGCGATCTCATTACGAGGATATCAAATCGGGACATGCAAATTAAAAGGACAACAGATGCTATTAAGTATAGTGCCTTTAAAAACCGGCCAAGTGCGTGTCGGGCCACGCGCAGTGTAGGGTTCCATAGCCCATCTCAATAATGCGGACCTGAGAAGAGGGCTTTTATGAACATTTATTTAACGATGGCTCATATACTTAAATGTAGATACTACCGGTTTCACACACCTGACGACGTTATTTATGTAGTTCCAGATGAGGAATTGTAGATACTACCGGTTTTACACACCACTGCGCCAAGTACAATTTATAAGTTGATCGACTGTTACTCGTAAACTTGTAAAGCCTGCTTAGCTGTGTGTGATAGTTTTCCTTTTAATTTCGTCATATATACAACTACCGTGAATTTTTTCACGTATCCACAAACAACCATTTGGCTGGGAGGGGAGACTGGAGGGAGCTGACACTTGACTCTAACAAAATGTTGCACTTTAAAGCTTAATAGTTCACAATCCTCAATAAAAAACTGTTTCCTTACACCTTTAACCCGCAATATTTTTGAAGTTGTTATCCAACGACAGCCCACACTATGGAGTAGACAACAAAAAAAATTACATCCCCACTTCACGTGTAGGGAAGGTAACCTAAAAAAATAAAAATGTTTTGAATAATTTTGGCGGGCTGGTTAGAACCACGATAGCTCAATTGGAAGAGCACCTGACCCAGAATGTCAAAAGGGTGCAGGTTCAAATCCTGCTCGTGGATTTTTTTTCAACATTTGTGTTTTTGTAATTTGTTCGCAACAAAATTTGCGTTAAAAATTATTTGAACTTTTCTAAAAAAAATGTTTTTCATAATTTTACTTCACCACTTTGTCGGTGTGATTAATAAATATATCCATGCCAAGTTACAGCTTTCTAGTACTAAGAGTCTATGAGTTAGGCTGGGGACGGACAGACAGACAGACAGACAGACAGATATGGCGAAACTATAAGGGTTCCTTGTTGACTACGGAACCCTAAAATGTATTATGTCTGCGCACGAACAAGACTTGACTTGAGACTAGAGGCACAGAAGAAAGGTGAGTCTTTCAATACGATTAATATTGTATATGTTAGCATTATCATGATTTGTCTATTTTTAATGTTAACTTAGCCATAATCGAATGGCAACGCATTCCAAGATGGAAGCGATTTTTTTGTATGATCCGAACCCGGAAATCCGAAACTATAAGATATAGCGAAAATACGCAATGGAGTTTAGTTGTCCATCATTAAATTAAATTAAAACACATCTTCTTCTTCTTCTCAGCCCACTGCCACCCAATGCTGAGTGTAGGCCTCTTCCAATGCACTCCATTCCTTTCGGTCTTGAGCTTTCCGCATCCAGCCTCTCCCCACTATTTTCACCAGGTTATCGGTCCATCTCATTGGTTGCCTCCCCACGTTTCTGTGACCGGTTCTGGGTCTCCACTCTAGCACCTCTTTGCCCCATCTGGTGTCGTCTCTGCGACATATGTGGCCCGCATATTTCCACTTTCTACGAGCTATTACCTTGGCAATGTCGGTAAGCCTCGTTCGTCTCCGGATGTCTGTATTTCTTATCTTGTCTCGGAGAGAAATACCTAACATCGGCCGCTCCATAGCCCTCTGGGTGACTTGCAGCCTGTGGATGACTTGCTGAGTGAGCGTCCAAGTTAAATTAAAACACATAATTTTCCAATCCGTGAATCGAACCTATTTCGTAAAGTAAAGTATCGAAAAGTTTTGAACAGGTATATTGTTCATAATAAATAACTACAGAATACCACCTGTATCGATTTAAAAATTAAAAACTGAAGACTTTGTTTAACTTGTTCATTATTGAATTGCAGTTAGGTACCTAGAACTCATAATTCTTCTTCTGACACGTCAGCGCAGCTGGGCCACAAATAACCGCTTATAACTTTTAAACGCGAAACCGACTAATTCTGTAACTTGGCGACTAATTTCGACAAATTATCGACTAATTATCCTTGCAAACAGATCTTCGGTACGTGGTTCCATTCTCAAGATACAGATGTGGCCCAGGTGTACTGACGTCAGTACAGCTGGGCCACAAATAACCCCTTATAACTTTTAAACGCGAGACCGACTAATTCTGTTACTTGGCGACTAATTTCGACTAGTTATCGACTAATTCCTGGCAAAGTCAAAAAGTGTTTTCCACTGTGGCCCAGCTGTGCTGATGCACACTAAATATAATCGTCTGATAGGTTAGAAAGAATGAAAGCGTTGAAGTTTGTATAGAATGCTGAAATGTAAAATGGCTCTTAAGGCGCTGACAACCTTGAAATATGCTTTACTTGTACATGGTTTATAGGTTATTCCCGCCCGATCCTTAAAATGTCCCTACACTTTCACATGATACATTTAAACATGCACTCTCGTCCTTAGGTCCAAAACACCGTACTCGTTGTACCGTTATTCCACAATAAGGGTACGATGACCCGGTACAAGCGCGCTCTATACCAGGTACAGACATGTACCTGAATGCTAAATCTTGTGGTGAATGGGGACATGTTTGCGAGAAGCCATCCCCTTTAAAAGCCTTTTGAGGATATTTTGAGCACGCAGCTCGATGAACCCTTTTTACTCTTCTCGCCGCTAAACAAAAGATCTGGTTACGTTTTAAAGACCGGTCCCAGCCTTTACAGGCGCCCTCGGGTTGTTCCGCTCTCCCTTATTCTTAAAAACTATTTAAGCATTATTGTAATAGTTAAATATTGTTTTGTCAACGTCACACAAACGTTATTTTGAATTTCAGAAAAAGAGACAAAACAATGATTAACTAAATAATGCTTAAATAGTTTTTATGAATATGGGGGCTAGATTTTAAATAAATAGCGTTTAACCAATTTCCTTACTCGAGTCCAGTGGATCACACACTGTTTGCAATCAAGTTGCTTGTATGCAGATTAACAGTGAGCGCTGTTTCATGGTTGCCGGTGCCTTTAGTGATGATAAGGTCGAGGCTGGATGCGCTCTTCAGACAGAATCCTCAACTACAAAGAAACTGGCTTATCTCATCTATAACTGCCGGAATAAGGTGATGGTGGTGGGATTTAGACAAATAGATTTAACATTAACCCCAGCATCAACCAATGGGAGAAAAACGTGAAATCCTCTTTGGAAGCGAACCCAGGACCTCCTGCGGAGAGCGGTGGTCTACCCACTAGACTACAGAGTTCTAGAGTTTCTCAAAGCAGCGCCGGCGGGTGCTGGCCGAGTGGCCTAGCGAACTCTCTTACAGTCCTCGATAAGACGATGGTGAAGTTTAAATCACATACATTTTATACTATATTTTATATTTTACATTATTAATAATTTTTTATCTTCATCTTGACGAACATTTCTCAAGAATGCCTTTCGACTAGGTAGGTAAAGGTAATTGAGCACGCGGGCCTAACTAATGTCTTTGTACTCTGGTTTTGAAAATTTCAAAGCTGTAAGTACGATTGAGAAAGCAGCTACCGGCAGAGGTCACATTTCCTTGCGTTTGACAATTACTCACTTGTTTGTGTTGGCGGCATTAAAAAAAAGAAGCTAGTTCTGTTTTTTAACAAATTCAGTGGACCATTTGGATCCTCTAAATGAGTAGTAAGAGCATAGACCTTAGATACGCTAACGCATAAAGAGCATGGCGCAAACTGTCGGTATGTATAAACTATAGACGGCTGCACATATCAGATTTTTTTGGGTTTCGGTATTATTACTGCAATCGATCTTGTCTGACTCCCTTGTCCAGAGGAGATTCTAAGCTGGTATTGGTTTATTTGAAATTCGCGCTAAAATCAACGTCAAACATAACCTCCTATCAGATTCCCTTTTGAAGTAAGAAGCAACAAGTACTACCTTCATGTTCTCACTTGTTATTCGTGCAGTGTGTGTAGTGCTCGTAAGTATTTGAAGAAAACTGAAGTTTATCGTTCGCGAAAGTGATTCTGATGAATGCCAGTGATAGTTAACTGTATTTTACTTTATCGGAAACAAAACAAAGGTAAGATAACCTGTGTTATATTATCAAAATCCAAGTTTAGAAAAAAATGTTAAAATAGGACTAATTAGAACTTAGGTACTTTTACAGACGAAATATTACAAATAGGACTAATTTCATCTAGCAAATGTATGAGTTTGCCTGTTTTTTACTTACTATTGTTTTATAAAGGTGTTCTACAATGCTAACATTTTATTAATTTCTTATAGGCAGCAATGTCACGCAGTGGTCGCGGCAAGCAGTTACTTGCCCTGTTTTTAAATACTGCTGAGGGAACAGAAGAAAATGAGACCAATAAAGAAAATCAGGCAGATGAAAGGCATCAGGCAATTATCTACCTGTACACCAAGCACCTACCTGCCCACATCCTACCTACCATGCTACTTGCCTACCTCCTTCTTTATCTACCATTGCACATAACCTCTTACGTACTTACCTACCATATCAGCTTGTTTACGTCCACTGCTGGACATAGACCTCCCCCGAGGATCTCAACAGTTGTGAGAACCATTGTAGGGGGGTTATGGGCCTTTACCTACCACGCTGGCCCAATGCGGATTGGTGGGTTGCCAGAGCCACGAGGCTCTGGCAACCCACCAATCCGCAGACGACTGTTGGTCGGCAGGGTGAACAACGAGCAGGAAAGCTTAGCTTGGGCCCCGAAAGGTGTTGTACGTACTTACTACCTATTTAATACCTACTATTTCTATCTGTGTACCTACCTAGACTATCTACCTAAGTACTAGCTTAGCTTATTATCTACATTCCTAGCTTATCCTTTTAGTAGGAATGTTTTTTGAAATGCAGGTAGGTACTGTATAATAAGGTGTGATTTTACCTACCTGACCTACCTACCATGATTTTCCGCAACCAACCTATCTAGGTTTTTAGGGTTCTTGGTAGTTCCTAGGACTAAGATGCCTAGGTAGGTAGGTTGGTAAATACTCGAATTTGTGTGAAACTTATCACCTAAACTACTTACCTATCTTCACCTGTATCTACCTATATAATTACTTATCAGGTTATAGGAGATTAGATTTTGAAGATAATTGATGATAATTTTAGTAGTTTTAGAGTATGTAGGTAGCTCTAACCTGTATTTTACCAATGTTATTGTTTTTTCACCTAAGTAACATAATTAAAGTACCAACAGTTAATAATGATAAAATGTTTAATATTTCAGGTAAAAATCATTAACCAAATTGATGAGTGTGAGACAGCTACACTGATGGTATTAGAAGGTGATTCCCTGAAAACACACCAAATTTTGATCCAGAAGTCAGGAAATATTCAAAATGAGGATCTAATGTTACCTGAAGACATAGAATTAGTAAGCCACAATGGTGCAAATTTCTCATCACTAGATTTAGAATCTGTTCTTGAAAATCAAGTTACTAAATAAAGTGACCCAGCGATTACGTGACTTTAACCAAAGAAGGCTTTCTCCATCACATTATGAGGCTGAAGAATTCCATTATATTTTTTCAAACATTACTCGGGATTGGAATAGATATTCTTCATTGAGACATGGTCGATCTGTAACCGATCCGTGTGTCACTGACATCAAAGTAATTTTTTATAATCCTGAAGGAATCCTAAAAAAAAAACTGACTTTTCAAATGATTAGATTGCGTTACGCCATCGACCTAAAAAAATTAACGTAACTCATGTACCCACCAATGTTTACGGTGAGATGTAGAATTTCCAAAACCAAATGGCAACATCTGCAAGATTTAAAAGCTGTTATACCTAGGGACTGTCATTCATTTTACGATAATGTGCCATACAATGTCTTCGCGAAATATTTGTCAAGTTTATTTGATTTTTATATAATTTGTTGATTTGAAATGCAAGAAATACTATCAGACATTTTGTTACCAGAAATGTTACATTTTGTTGCGTGTTGTTTGTTGTAGTATTAAGATATTACATATTGCTTGGGTTCAATATGTCCTATTGTGTACTGAATTTTTATGTAATAAGTCCTAAGTAGCACTCAGAAGACTGCATTAAAGATATAAAAAAGTTATTTAGTAAGTTCAATAAAGGGTCTAAAATTACAAATGATGTGTTTTTTTATTTATCCCCTACGTACCTCAGGCTAATATAAAAACACATTTTTGTCCCTCCTGAAAAGTTGGTGAAGATGACTTAGGACCTTTTGCCAGTAAACAGTCGATATTCAAAAGTGACAAATTTCTCCAATAAATGATTAACCATATGCCATTCACATAAAGTTTAAATTCTTATAAGGAAATTTGACCAGCTAGTTGTAGT
>CAUJAO010000409.1:0-11356 GCA_963082485.1 Eudonia mercurella
AAACACATTATGAGTATTGAAGAAAATTAAAAAAAATCCAAAAATCTCTTCGAAACTGATATACCGTACATAATTCGTCCTCATTAAACCTTTTATATCAACTTACAGGATTTACCAACGTTCACCCAGAACATTCAAAGACTGATGAACGACGTGAATTGCTACCGCGCGTACCAAGCGCTGGCGCCCGCCGCCATGTCGTAGCACGTGCCCATGGCGTGCTGAGGCGCCTCCACGACCAATGCTAGGGCTGTGATTCATTCTACATACTTTACTACGTGAAACATAATGAATTTGGAACCTTTGTCTCGTGACACTTGTGTCAACAAATTGAAAGTGATGTAAATATTGAAGACGACTTTGAATTAGTTTAAATTTTGTGTAGATAACTTTGGATACATGATTTTTAATTGTACTATCATTTAAGGGTGTGTAATACTTGCAGGTTTTGGGTGCGTCATCGGTGTTGGTGCGTTATAATAGTGAGCTTTTTAAATTGATATTGAAAATATACTTCAGAAGGATGATGTGTTGCTATTACGTTGAAGCAGTTATTTTAAAAGTTTAACTAAGGTGACATGCTGGAATTGGATCATCATAATAAATAAGTGTAAGCATTGCGTGACTGATTTATATAGTATGTGTGCTGATGTTACTATAGTTTAGCTTAGTTATGCGATAATCAAAATGATTGAAAATATCAGAGCATTTAAAATTGTTAATTTAAAAAGTAGTAGGTTTGCGATTCCAATATATTTTTCTTTTGTAAGTTCGAATAAATCTGCATACAAGCATACGTTTTATCTGATCTCGCGTGTTGCTGACTTTGAGACCTTGTTATTTAGCCTCTGGATTGTACTGGATCTTTTCCTCTTTGAACCGGAACACAGAAATGCAGGACGGTGCTGCCTGGCAACAGTGAAGTAGTAGTCTTGTCTAGACATTCTGTTTAAGAACCCTAAAATTTACTAAAATTATAAAGGTAATTTTCCTTCAACAGTTCGCATTTACGTACAGTGGCATTTCACATAGTAGTTGTAAATAGGGAATACTTTTTACCATCATAATCGTTGTTAAGGCTTAATAGGTAACATGACAGGTGTTCGTTTTTTATTATAAAAGTAACTTATCCCTGCTATTTTTATAATATCCTAAAAATATATTTCTTAAAATACTAGTCAAATATATGTCTTTAATTTTAGCAAAAAAGAAGTTGTCATAGCAATTTTTCACATCATTTTGATTTATGTAGTTTACACAAGTTTATTTAGTTATAACCTGCTCAAATAATTGATGTATACAAAATAGGCTGCCATTGATGATGTGATCTTACTTGGTTAAGATGTTATGTTTTGTACATCATACAACATGTGATCATTACAATTAAGCCAGCTTCAGTTACGATATTGTTATAAATGCGAAAAAATTTTTTTTACGTTAGTGATGCGCTGGTCTAATTATAATGTCCACCAGTATGTAGAAATAGATGAGTTATTATAACCAGTTATTTTAGTCAGATGTTAAGTTTCGCAAAAAATAACGCATTTAAATGCTTATTATTTTATCGAATTATTAGTAGAGTGTAATCTAATCTTTAGTTAGTAGACACATGTTTAGTTTTTATTTGCTCCATGCTAGTGACATTCAGCATAAGTTACGTAACACAGACCACGGAGCGTTATTATACGCCACCAAAAATAACAGAAAATTATGATGCATTTTTGGTTTAATAAATGCGTGCAATATGACAAATTAATATTTTATAGCATGATTTGTGTTAAAGAATCAATACAATGTTATGTATTTATGTTGAATGTATTAGCAAAAAGTATGTATTTAAAGCAAATAAATTATGATAATTTGTTTAGTCATATTTGTTTTAATTTCAATGTTAAAAATGTGACATATTGAAGTATTCATCATTCAATTGTTATACCAAATGTGTATCTAAAATTTTACCAAATTTTTTACGTTTTAATTAATGAATAATGTTAGTAGAAAAACTCTTAATTTGTTACATATTAATTTAATTGGCTTGGCTACTTCTAAGTAATTTTTGAAGTAGCCATAACATTCTGTGTACTAAGTTAACAGTTAAAATGCTTTTTGATTTTTACTAATGCCACAGCTGAATATTTTTATCATTTCAGAAGTCAGCCTGTTGAAATTGAAACTAGTTTAATTAAAATCGTTAATGAACGCCTTCCAGGTGATAAACTAGAGTCCTTTAATGAATTCTTGATATAATGCAACAACTTTCTTTAGTTCATTGTCATTTAGATAATATTTGTAGGTGTCTTTTTAACACTTCCCTTATAATTCTTTCATGGCTACCATACAAATTCATGTCTGGTGTGATGTCCACCCAGCGAACTCCTACAGCATCGTCTCCAGCATGCAATTTGAATGCACCTACTGTGCCACCACTTTCATCGTGAAAATTGTATGCCACAGTCTCCATCCATGCATTGTCAGTGTTACGCCAGTCATCAACATAGCCCTTATAAACAATTTCACCTTCACTGAAGAACTTTTTGAACTTTTCATTCCAGGCCTCTTTTTCATCTGAAATAGGGAAAAGTATATTTTTTTTGTATTTACATAAAAGAAAATAAATGACAATTAAGTCCCAATCTTTTGATGGCATGGCATTCTTATTGTTATGAATAAAAATGGTAAACAGGAATAAAGTTGTATCTATTTTTAAGTTTTTAAAAATGTCTATTTTTATAATCTACCTACTCAATTTCAGAAACATTAATATTTCTTTAAACGGAATTTAATTTTATCAACCATGATGGAATCAAAGATAAGTTATTACATTCTGTGAGTGTGAGTGCCCCAACAAAAATATTTTTTTCATGAATAAAACTTGATCAATCTTTTGGTAAATTACTCATCAACAACTGTCTACAACTTGTGAAAAAAGATAATTATAATTACCTTGCGGCATAGTAAGAGAGTTCACTGCTTCCTCTTGAAATTCTCTTACAGCAGTTGTAGCGACCTTTTCTCCTGGGTCTACCATGCCACCAGGAAGAGCCCATTCTCCAGTATCACCTCTTTTTATTGCAACAAATTGCAAAACTGGCCTAAAAATTATTGTTATGCCTATTATATCTGCGTCTCTAAGAAGTGCAGTAATTATAAAACGTAAATGTAAACTTACTTATTGCTAGAGTCAGTCTTGGTAATCTGTTTCCAACGTGTAACTACGGGATCAGCAGCATGGTTGGGACCCCAACGTCCTAACAAACCACGACCACAAATGCCAGTACGCCCAAAAGGATTTAGTGGGAAGTCATTGACAACTTGATATGGACCTTGATAACTGGATCTGTTTACATTGCCGTCAACCGAATTCCATTTTGGTTGAAAGTTAGAGTCACCTAGAAAGTATAAGATAAGGCTTGAGAAAACCACTAACTTTGTAAATTATTCATATGGATTAACTTCATATTCTTACGTACCTATATCTGGATCAGCCCAAGGTTTCCCATTTATTACAGGAGAAGTATAATTGACAGGTTTATATTCTTTGAATTCCGTAGACCAACTGACTTTATCATCTGGTACTGGAAATCTTTCTACTTTGGACCGAGGGTACACACCGCCGCGACATTTAAAATGAGTTGAAATCATAGAAAAACTTTGTTTTATCATTAAAACATTTAATAAAAAACACAATAAAAACCTATTCATTACTGAAAAACCAGACGAGTTAACACAAGTTTCTTGCAATTTGCAATGACTCTAGTCATTAAATAACATACTCTTCACAACAATATAATATTGTGGTGATTTGCTTTAGTTATTGCCTAGCTCAGAACAATAGAATAAATAAATAAAATTTGTTTTGTTTGCATTCTTCCTACCTTCAACGTTGACAGCACAGAACACATATGTTGACAGTGACAGGCGTGCGTGCCAGACTGCCAGGCAAAGAGAATTTTATGCTGCCAGGTATACAATATGCATAAAGTTTAGTAAATACTACAGGTATAATAGGTATGTATAAAAATACTGCTGACTGACAGTGACGTTTTGTTTGTTATATGTTTTTTAATTTCTCTTCTATTTGTTGTAGGAAACGCCAAGGGCTCATACATCCTCGTTTTTAGAATATTTCGTAAACATTTATTTTTATTTTTATATTTCATTTCATCATCATCATCATTTACTGCTATCTTCATACTGAAGTTTGGAGATTAGTGTGGCTCATCTTGGCGTGGCCACCATCACCAACTAGAAATCTGACTTTATAGATAATTTGTCGGAATTTGTCGGTCCACCGTTCAAAAGTTACAAGGAGGTGGCCCCGGCAAGATGAGCGCTCATCCTGGCGAGGCCACCTTGTATCTCTGAAACTACGGGTCGTAGCGAAGATCTGATTACACTAATAACTTGTCGGAATTTGTCGTGAAATCTCAGAATTTGTCAAGCCACCGTTCAAAAGTTATAACCATGTATCTCTGAAACTACGGGTCATAGCGAAGATCTGATTACACCAATAATTTGTGGATATGTGGCCTACTTGTATATAACGCAACATTAAAAATAGTTTACATATAGTTTTAGCAATTAGAATTTATTTACAATTATAACTAAATTACAAACTGTAAATAACTGAACAACTACACTATACTTATAATAACTATTTACACATTATTATCTTCATATAACATTATCAACATTCAATAATGTGAACAACATTGCGAATATAGTATAGCATCGGCGACGCGCGATAACAGCTAACGTGCTGTACTAATAATTTTATGCGCGCCTATTGTTCTTCTGTTTTTTGTGTGCATTCCTTTGATTCGCTGCAATATCAGTTGGATGCGCCTGCCGCGATGGCCAGTCGAAATAAACACACGACGCGGAACGTACGCCGCTCGACCTCTGCACCGCGCCCGTCTGCGTACGCGCTGACATCGTAAACAAACCGTTGTTTTCATTTCCTTCCATCACACCTTCTGAACTCTCAACTTTGGTGGACTGCAGCCATACCACCAAAGATAATTTGTCGGAATTTGTCGACAAACGACAGAATTTGTCGGTGCTTCTATGGAAAGTTATATCAACCTCTTTTTTTCCCATAGTAAATGTACAATCGCGTACATGAAGCTTATTAATATTGTGAATAAACGACTTAAAAAGCATAAAGAGTGCAAGTAAGTCATATACATATATGTAACGACCTCCTTGGTCGAGTGGCTTGCACACCGGTTTTTATGGTGTCACCATCTCTGAGGACCAGGGTTCGATCCCCACTCAGATCAATTTAGAAATACCTGTTTTTCTAAATTGTTTCGGGTATGGGTGTTTCCTATGTATAATTAGTATGTATTTAAGTATATTAAGTATGTTTATCCGTTGTCTAGTTAACCATTTATCGGGTTTCTTAAGGAAGCTTTTCTTGGGGCTAGATAATTGGTGTGAGTGTGGGAAACATTTATTATTATTTATTTTATTTATTATATATGGATGAAAATGAAACGAAATCTTACTAATATTATTAATTAATGTGAAGTTTGGATGTCTGTTACTCAATCACGCTTCGACCACTGGACGGATCGAGATGAAACTTGGTACAATAGGTTAGGACCTGGAATAGGACATAGGATACTTTTCTCTCGGCATTCCCACGGGAACGGAAACCACGCGAGTGAATCCGCGGGCGGAAGCTAGTATATAATTTTATACATGACATTAATTTACTGTCGTCAAATGAAAAAAGTAAACTGGTAGTTAGATAATTTATAAAAATGTTCAATTTTAATGCTGTTCAATTCAATTACCTATTCGTAGACTGAACGGAAAGTTTCTCGATAATGATTAATCATAAAATGCGGTCCATGATTGTATTTTGTTCTGTGCCTAACAAAAATAAATACATAAATTAAATTTGATTTTGTAACGTTCATGAATAGAACAAATGCTACATTAATTAAACGCATAGTACCTACTAATAACCCACTTAGGTGCAGCGAGGACGACACACTTTTTTGTGCGATCGAGTCTGCGGCGCCATAGTATTCAGTGCGTTTTTATATGCAGTAACGCTGTGCGCCGTAGACTCGATAGCACAAAAAGCGTGTCTGCGCTGCACCATAAAGTTTCATTTACAACACTCAGACCAAATAAAAAGTTACAACAACACACAAACGCCTGGTCGGTCTAAATGGCTTAAGTACTTGCTTCCGCCCGCGGTTTCACCCGCATGGTTCCTGTTCCCGTGGGATTGCTGGAATAAAAATATCCTTTGTCTTATTCCAGGACTTAACCTATATGTGTGCCAAATATCACCCCGATCCGTAAAGTGGTTGAAACGTGATTGAGTAACAAACATCCAAACATTCGCATATTTTATAATATTAAATAACTAGTAAGACCATAGTTAGGTAGGTACTTACCTATTTATATTTTTAAAATTATTGCGTTACATAATGTACATAGGTGTTGTCACAACAACACCTATGTACTATGTACATACTCATTCAAATTTGCACAAAATTTATAATAGTGTCATAGTTTATTATAATAATATAATAATAATAATAATTTTTATTTCAGACCAAATTGATCCATTGACTTATTAGTAAATGTTAGTAACAATTGGGCTTAATCCTATGTTAGTGTTGTTAGCATATTTATTGACTGAGCCTATGTTTTTATCTATCGTGA
Source organism: Eudonia mercurella (assembly GCA_963082485.1). Taxonomy (NCBI): domain Eukaryota; kingdom Metazoa; phylum Arthropoda; class Insecta; order Lepidoptera; family Crambidae; genus Eudonia; species Eudonia mercurella. The sequence continues at coordinate 6,688 of CAUJAO010000409.1, forward strand.
AGAAAAATAGGTAAGTACTAGTATATTAGAATAGAAGAAGGAGGCAAACGAGCAGGGAAGCAATCACCACCGCCCATGGACACCCGCGAAACCAGAGGAATCGCAGATGCGTTGCCGGCCGGTAATTTACTAAAAAGATTGAACGACATATTTACTTGTGTTAACGACTTTATTTCGTACACTACAAGGTTCACAATGCCTTTACACAAAAAAAGCACGGAAAACATTGCACTTCACTGCACTTGTAGTCTTTCAAATAGATAACAGATGGCGCTGAATAGTAGTTACATTATTTTCAATACCAAAATAACCTTTATAATTTAAAACAGAATGATCAATGTTCAATGATCAACGGCGATGTTTGTTATTGTTTGGCACGGACCGGGATAAGTACAAATAGCGGGTTAGAGAACTGTTTCAGTTCGCAGTGGTGTATTTAGTAGTATTTGTACTTGTTTTGTAGTTTTATTAGTGGTGTATTTTGCGCGATACTTAAAAAGATAAAAAGCAAATAAGTGTTTTAATATTTTATTTGCTAACAAAATACCTAGTTAAAATTCTTACTTTTTACTTAGAGAAGATGTTTAACTCCTTATTAATGCAATAGTCGACATCGGTGCTTGATTGGAAAATAGTAATTATTACACGGACTGTGGCAGTAGTAGCTTTCGCGGTGCTAACTGCCTAGTCTCTGACTAGTAATAGCTAAAGTCTTTAGAGTGCTGTAGACCTTAGATTAGTATTTAAAATTACTCAAGACATTAGCATAGTAGATAGGTACTCGTTTGATGGGTATATAGATATATCTATGAAGGCGCGTGATTATTAATTTATTGCTCATAACTATTTTAAGTTTTAGTATCATTAAAAACTTTCATGTCTATTAGCCTATTTTTAGCCCAGGGCTACAGAACATCTTGTTAAATTATTACGCTTAATTGCCTATGATTAGTTCACTTTTGAAATTGTGATTTTTAGAAGTACCTGTAATATTTTGAAATAAAGCCTTATTTGACTAAGTATTTTTTTTAATCAGTATTCTTATTTTGTTAAACCTCTCGTAACGTTCTTAACTCTCCATGCAACTATCATAAACATTGGATTAGGTACCTATATTGTCGATTATAATGTTATGGACTGATTTTTCAACAATTGAATAAAACTTATCCAGCTGATAAAAAGTTACTAAATCAAATTAAAATGTCACCCTATAATACAAGAAACAACGAGATGACAACACATTTTTAAAATGGCTGTATAATTATCTATTAGGCTAATCAATTTTATCTGGGGATTGAAAAATCGATAAAACAGTTTACAAGTTTTACAGCATTAAAAATGAGCCTTTTCTGTGTTAAATACACATGTATTGTTAAATTATAGTCTAATTTACGACAGGAAAATCAAGGCCATCAGGTAGGTACCGCTTCTTAAGTCTTTTTCTAATAAATTAATCTCATGCATTGATTATGTGCATCCCATATACGTACACACATATTGAAGTCAATTATTCACGTTATCTTATGTTCGCGACTGTACATCTTGTTGTTGTATGGGAAAAAAGAAGTTGATATAACTTTTCATAGAAGCACCGACAAATTCTGGCGTTTGTCGACAAATTATCTACAAATTATTGGTGTAATCAGATCTTCGCTACAACCCGTAGTTTCAGAGATACAAGGTGGCCACGCCAGGATGAGCGCTCATCCTGGCGGGGCCACCTTGATCCCCTTATAACTTTTGAACGGTGAACCGACAAATTCTGAGATTTCACGACAAATTATTGATGTAATCATATCTTCGTTTCCAGATAAAAATAGGTGGCCACGCCAAGATGAGCGCTCATTCTGAGATTTAACGACAAATACCGACAAATTATCGACAAATATTATTGATGTAATCAATCTTCGTTTTCAGATAAAAAAAAGGTGGCCACACCAAGATGAGCGCTCATCCTGGCGGGGCCACCTTGAACCCCTTACAACTTTTGAACGGTGAACCGACAAATTCTGAGATTTCACGACAAATTCTGCAAAATTATCGACAAATTATCTATAATTTCAGATTTCCAGTTGGTGATAGTGGCCACGCCAACATGAGCCACACTGGAGATTAAATTTGAAAAGAATATTCAACAAATAATAATAATATATTACTAGTTATCGGTTCCTTCTCGCCTTTTATCTGAACTTGTAAATTATAATTCCTAATTTTATGTGGATGTAAGTCATACCGAAGCCAAACTTTAAAAGGGAAATGTAAATTAAAAAACTCCTTGGCATAGAAAATATATTTACTGTATACCAGCAACATTTGAAACTTAATAATAATATTAAAACTAAGTGTAATGTTAGCATTATGGTCACTTTCTTCTACGAGTCGTTTTTCGAGCAGGCGGCTTTTTGAAGACATCGTCTTCTTCTTTGTGTGTCTCATCTTCACCTAAAAGTAAAAAAATTAATTTATTGATTTTATACAACTCAGAATTAAGAGGTTTTTTTCAACTGATAAAGGATCTTAATATAGCATTTAGGCATTTACAAATTATATGTTATTAGCGGCTCGTTTGTTACTTTTCACGCGTGCACACTTGTATCCCGTGACGCGATAGTTTTACAGTCAGAAACCTATGCGGGCGTGCGCATAATTTTTTCTAAAGTTTCATCGCAATTGGATGAGTGATATGGGTACTAGTATAGGTACTACGCATACACAGCTTATTTATATGTAATTAAAATAGAAAAACAATACCTGACTCATCTGAATCATTAGCTCTGATAACTCTTGTTTTAGTTCGACTGGATTTCCTTACAGACTGTGGAGTATCCACCTGGTTGGGTGGTTCATTCTGAAAGTTTAAAAACGTATTAAGTACACAAGGATACTTTAAAAGTGACATTATTACAAATTAAGAGTAACGTAGGTACATCTTTTGTTTTGTACCATCAAAACAGCTTTTCGGCTGAACTACAAATTAAATATTTACAAAAATATAAGAGCAATTTATAAAGCGTATGACATATAAAAAGGAGCTTTGACGTGAAAAACAGCTTTATATGAAATAGTAAAACGTAAGCGGCAGTATATTTTATTGTACTGTTAAATTACCAATATCTAAAATGTCCTATTGTCGAATTTGCTTCGAATAAATATTTTTATTTATTATAAAACATATCCGATATAAAAGATAAGAAATATAGAAAGAAATACAAGATATCTTTTATTCATGGTAGGAAGAGGCCTTTGCCCAGCAGTTCTGTTGTGCAGTTTATAGGCTATTTACTTTACTCTTTTTTATATCTAGCTTAGAGACTGGTGGCTACCTGGTCAGGGCGGGACTCTTTAGAATATTACTTAACCCTTTTCTATATCTAGCCAAAAGAGTGGTCAGGGCTGAAGTTTCGTTAAGGACTATACTACAGTCCTTAACAAAACTTAGTTAGTAGCCTATTACTTTACTAATTTTTGTATCTAGCTGAAACAGAGTCGGAGCGCCGGCGCCGCCGCCGTTTTTATATCTAGCCTAAAGACTGATGGTTACCTACCTCGTCAGGGTTGGAGCCTCGCCTATACTCTTACTCATTTTTGTATCTAACAGTTATGTGGTTACCTCGTCGTGTCTCGAGTCTTTAGGTTATTACTTTACTCTTTTTTGTCTATTATCTAGATAAACCAGTGGTGTGGTTACCTCGTCGGGGCTGGAGTCGGAGCGCCGCCGCTGCTTGCGCTGCTGCTTGCGTCGCGGCGTGGGCGGTGCGGGCGCGGGCGCGGGCCGGTGTGTCGGCCGCGTGTCCTCGTCACCTTCCGCTTCCTCCCCCCCGCGGACGGCGAAGCACTCCTCTATTTTGTCACCCAGCTCTGTCACTAGAGTCTGCAATTATACATTTAACTTTACTGAGTGTTTTTAGCAAAGGGAATCGCCTACATTAAATAATGCTGATGATGCAATCATTGAAGCATCGAGCATACGTGAAACGGTATGCAGTGTACGCACTACATATATAAATTATCTACAAAGCTTCTATTGAGTATTGTACATTATGATGACGCACGTTGTAATTAAGTAACGAATCGAAAAAAAGTTGTAACAACCGATAGTGGACCTACAAACACTGTTTTCATTACAGGAAGATGTAAAAATTTTTTTTTAAAATAATATTATTTTAAACTCGAGTAAATTCATAATCAGTATTTCACTTCAAAGTGCAGTGTTCGCGTAAAATTTTAAAACGCAAAAAACTTAATCGAAACAAAACAAAAATAACAAACCTTTATCTCGTTCTTAGCCATCTTAGAAGTATTGTTCATGAGCGTGGTAAAGGACTCCATGACGCCCGAGCAATGCAGCTTGTCTTTGTAACAGTCCAAGTTCTCGATGAGTTTCCGCAGCGATCGTTCGTTGTAACTGAACAGCGACAGGCAGTAAGCGAGGTCGCGCCACTGCCTCTCCTCGGTCGACAACTTGAAGCGTTGGCACAACTTTTCTATTAGAGCCTCCATTTGACGATCCTTTTGGATAAGGGATGTTATGTACCTGAAAAATGAAAATGAACTCTAACATCCATTTGCATATTAAGGTAAGCGAACAACCAAACACCTATAAACAAGTTATAGAATAACGGCTCATTTTAAAATTACATATCGTCGGTGCGCGTGCGAGACCGCATAA
>CAUJAO010000410.1:0-15725 GCA_963082485.1 Eudonia mercurella
CGAGCGGCGCGTGGCAGTGGTGTGACAACGGCGTACGACAAGAATACGCACGCACACTAATATCTGTACAGAGTAGGCTGGTGATTTAATTAGAGCAATGTTTACTTTCGTAAAATCATAGGCGTTTGGGTAAAAAATAAGAAAAGTCTTAATATTTTCATATTCATAATTTTTTATTGAAAAATAAGACAACAGTGCCCTGCGGAATATCAATACAAACATTTTGATGTCGGATCATTGTTTCATTTGTGCTGTATTTACAAAGTTTCTGAAGAAATAAGTTTTTAGATATCATTACTTTTACGTATTGTTAATGCAGGTTCTGGGTATTTGTTTCAAATTCCAAGACAACCATGACCTTGTGAAAGGATCAAGCTAACCTACACTAGTCCTTTAAATGTATATGACCTATTCAGCGCCTAGCACCAGTGACTTAAAAACACGTAAATTTTCGAAATTCCGCGCTGCACCCCCTTAAATAGCTTAATTTCTATTTGCAAGCCAGTTCGAAATGTAAATAATTACTTCTAAGGTTAAGTAAAAAGTTTGTTCCTTTTTTAAAAAACACGACAGATATGAGTTTCATAGTATTTTATACGGCCGCTAAACACGACAGATGGATTTTTAAACTAACTTTGCCGGCTGCCGCTTGCGTGTATTTGGCCAGAAAGCAATTTCGTTTTATCTCGAAGAAGGTTTTCATAATAATGATCCATGATAAAAATGTATTATCCATGTATCTGCATTCCATGGCGTGACAAACGTCGAAAGGCTTTAGTTTGATCTTTGCACTAAAAAAGCAGATGGGTCGAAATGCTTCTGAGTGAGGTTAATCTCGACTACGGTATCTGAATACGGTGATAGATGGATGGTATATTATCAGGTTGCTTGCTTGCCGACTATGACTTACTGTCCACAAAGTTTCTCCGTCGACAGAGTTTCACAATTTTTTATGTAAACGTACATCAAGCGCATAATGAAGCTACACCTTCGCGGACAGTAGACCTTTATCAAATAAAAAATGATAAACTACATCTGTGTGTAGGCGGACGCAAAACTAGAAGAGATGCTGTTGGAATGCAGCGTGGTGACAGAGTACATGGACGCTGTACTGCTGGACGAGCGGGAGTGCCTAGAGGACCCCGCCGTGTACCAGTTCATGCAGCAGTACTATCCTAAGGTATTTCTTTCAACTAATCTCTCAAGACTATATTAAAAACGTATATGGCTACGAATAAAAAAAAAATTTGTTCGTTAAAACTTTTTGTATATTATTATCAGAGATCGGAATAGGCTGACTATATTTACCTAAACTTCGGAGAACAGAGACAAAAAGTGGAGACTTCCTTATGGCAAAATTTTTTTCCCGGAATTCGGGAAATATCTTAAATAAGTTGAAAAAAGCGTTATTTAAAGTGGGTAGTCTCTATTTTCGCCTAAACTTGCAATTAAGAAATCTTAAGAATTTTCAGTAAAACTAATCTAAGTCAAATCATGTATTACAATTATCCTTACATTGACGTTGTTGCATCAAATCTTTCAATACATAACATTTGATTTGTCAAGATGTTACACCTAAGTAAAACTAATTTCTAATTGCATAAAAGGGACTTCGATATGTATTTCAAACGTAGGTACTATAGTACCAGATTTACGAAAATTCTTTCGGGATTTTAAAACTATTGCATTATCTTTTTGTCAAATACACAAATTACGTATGTACTCTTTCCCTAGTTAACTACTATGCCGGTGCTCTTGAAACTTTCTGACACGAATTTCATGTCACAATTTGAGACTCAGCAATGCAGACACAGAATTGAACAATTTTTTTTAGAGGTATATACAAAACAGAAGAAAAGCATTACAAACATGGATATAACAGTTTTATATCAATCACTTTATCATATAATAAAATAAGTTAGAATATAGGTTTTTAGCTTTACGGTCTTCGAGTACGTAAATGTGTTTGAAATTTAAACCGTTTTTTTCCGAGAATTAAAGGCCTATTGTTCTTGTTAGCCACAAGGCTAACCACTAGAAGTCGGTTAAAAAGGTATCAGAGTAAGTACCGGTTTCTATTGTTTAGCGAAAGATTGAATGACTAGTTATAGTTTAGTTAATTTGTGTTAATTTTGTACATAAGTAGGTATATAAGATTTACTTAAAATTAACAAAACATTTATATGGAGCAAACTGCTCCATATAAATGTTTTGTTGACTAAAAAAAATTGTGCATGTTGCATAAAAAAAGTAAAATATACCTACTATACTTATTGACAAAACGTCATGTATTCAATGATTTGATAAAACGGTTAGTTTAAGGATCGTAAAAATAATTCGAAAATTTGCTAAATGCAAGTTTAGTTAAAAATAGCCTTTACCCTTCTTAAATAAAGCTTGTTTTTAACTTATTTAAGATTTTTCCCGAATTCTGGGAAAAAAAATGTAGTCGTAAGTAAGTCTCCACTTTCTGTCTCTGTTCTCCGAAATTTAAGTAAATATAGTCAGCCTATTCCGATCTCTGATTATTATCAATATTTATTCAGAAAACAAACACAAGTATTTTTTTCTATAATGAAACGACAACTTTTGTATTTCGAAGAGAGTGAACAGCTTTTATTTTAAACTAGCACAGATAAGAAACGAACCGAGTTCACAAAACTACGACTTTCGTGTTTAACATGATTTGCATCGATCTCCCGCAGGTCATCTGCAGCGGCTCGTGGAGTGGAGCGGAAGCCCTAGCGGAGGAGGTCCGCGCCGCCGCGTCGGTACCCGGCGGGGGGCGAGCGCTCGCGCACGCGGCCCGGGCGCTCGCCCTCTCCGCGGCGCGTCGGGCTCCGCTGCCACTCGCCACCGCGCGAACGTTTAAGGCCGCGGCCTTAGCGCTGCAGCAGAGGCTCCATCGAGACACAGGTAAATAAGTAACAAAAGGACTTATTGGCGGCAAACTGAAGAGTTATTTGTCTTAACTGAGATCTAATATACATAAGAGAATATACATCTGAGATACAATATTATTACAAATTTATATGAAATCAACACTGTCAATAGAAAAATCAATAAATAAAACCTATACTTAAGTGCATTTATAAAAAAGAAGAAAAAGAAAAAAGAAAAGGACAAAACAAAAAAAATATATATATAATATTTTTTTCATTTTGTTTGTACATCTTGAAACCCCTTTAACTTATTATCATTTAACTAAGTCATATAGCTGGATTAACACATAGGATATTTTTATCCCGATATTCCCCCGGTAATGGGAACCACGCGGGTGCAACTGCGAACGGCCGCTAGTGTTTTATTAAGAGTCTCGTCCCACTGCTGGGCTCAGGTCTTTTCACTTGAACAATAGCACAGAAAACGGGGGAAACCTTTTTTTGCATGCTGTAGTGCAACTATATACCATTCGTTACCACAACACTGCTTTGTGTAACGTATCTTATCATAGTGGCTGAAGTTCCCCTCTCCCAGTAGTATTTCGATCGGGATCTTTTGTGCAACCGAATCCTTTCACTCTTCTTCCTGCGTGCCATAAGCTAAGCAACGTCTTTGAGAACGAAGACTTTGAAGTCTTCTGGTTTCGAATAAGCTGATCCCAGAGTCTCATTCTTCTCCTTGCTAGAAAGTCGCAGTCGCACAATAGATGTTGCATTGACCCCGATTCCTCTCCACATGCCTTACACGAGCTGTTCGCTGATAGATGCATTCTGTTGAGCATTTGTTTTGTGGTATAGTGCCCCGTCAAGGCGCCGCCGTTGGTTAAGCGCTCGCGCCCACGGTCGACTTTTTGTGGGACCGATAATCGGACCGATTTTTTCGCTGAGGTTTTGGGTATGTTCCGATATGCACTGCGAACACTATAAAGTGTGACGTCAATTTAGTATACTGCGAAGCCGTTCCTTTATAGTTAGCTATACTGGTTACTGTTTAAAACGGAACGCAGTCCAGTATACTGTCATCCATGTCATTTCTGGACGCTGTTGATCACGTGATGAAAGCACTGAGAGCACCTTACCTCGAAAATGCTAGTGCTTGCAGTACAAAAATGGCGACGATTTATGACGTCATATATTTCCCTAGGATACTGCGGCAGTGTACTGTCAGTCCATAACGGAACAAATTTCTCACCAGTAAGAGCACTGTACAATGCTCGCAGTGTATATCGGAACATACCCAATATCACCTATTTTGTGACCGACTTTTTATAGGATGTGTGCGTTGCAACATAGAATGTCATACGTTTCATTTTCACCGACTAAAATATCGGTCACCAATTATCGGTCGCACTTATCAGTGCAGCGTAACGTAGTAACATTCGAAATTTGAATCGTCATAGGTGAGGAAGAGAGCTCCGACGTGGAGACGGCCTCTTCACCCGTGGCGTCGACCGCCCGCTGCCGCACGCCGTCGGGCAGCGAGCCGGAGGAACCGCCCGAGGAGCTGCCCGCCGACGACGACGACGAGCCGCCGCCGAGAGCGCCCGATACTAACGCTATGCTCGCGCAAGCGGCGCAGGCGCTGCTGGCCGCTGCAGCCGCCGCCGCCGCCAGCGCCGCCTCCATCGCCAATGCGTCTTGTGGAGCTGCGGACGCATAGCACCGAGGTACGAGCGATACTGAATAAAGACTCATTGTGTTTAGTGTAAAGCGTTTCAACAACGGCTGAAGTGTTTATTGCGTTATATCATCTCTTGCTCGACACGACTTATTGAGTGAGCTGCGCACGCGCTGCTCGCCCGACGCTGGACGCGTAGCACGCAGGTACGAGCGACGAGCGACGCGCTGCCGATTAATGACTTAATTGTGTTTAGTAAGAGAACGTTTTGACTGTATACCACCAGCTAATACGCCGGACTCATAGTTCTCTGGTTAAAGACTGTTAAATTAGTAAGCCGCCCGAGGAACAGCCCGCCGACGCGCGCGCCCGATACGCATGCTATGCTTGCTTAAGCGGCGCACGCGCTACTGGCCATTGCAGCCGGCGCCAATGCATCTAGTGTAGCAGCGGACGCGTAGCAAGCAGGCACAAGCGACGACCGACGCACTACTGATTAATGACTATTGTGTTTAGTAAAAGAACGTTTCGATAATATACCACCAGCTAATACGCCCGGCTTGTAGTACTCTGGTTGAAGTGACCGTCAGACTAAAGGCTGTTAAATGAGTAACCCGCCCGCTTAAGCGGCAAGCGTACAAGCAGGTACAAGCGATGCTGACTAATGACTTTTCAACAATATCAATTAACATGTCCGACTAGCTGAAGTGCAACAGTTTAATCCGCTATATAACATCCCTACATATTATCATCGCTGAATGAACACGATTTAATGAGCCGGCCGCGGAACTGCCCGCCCACGAGCGCGCCTGATACACGCGTTGTTAGCTGCTTCTGCCGCCGCCGCCGCTAGTGCTTGTGCATTTAGTGCAGAGGCGGATGCGTAGCCACAACGTACGAGCGGTGCTGACTTTTGTGTTTAGTGTTTCAACAGCGCGCATTTGCCGATTGACAGTACTCTGGTGTGAGAGCGTATCATCAATATCGATGAATGTTCCCGACTAGCTGAAGTGCAATACTTTGATCCGTAATATGACGTCTCTCGCTGAAGACGACTTATCGAGTGGGCTGCGCACGCGCTATTGTGTTTAGTATGAGAGCATTTCAACAACGCGCATATGCCGCAGCACTCTGACTGATGTGCAACAGTTGAATGTCAATGGAATACCTGTGCCGGCGCTTGCTGAGCATATGACTCTCTTATAACATATCGTGTTTAGTGTAAGAACGTTTCTACAAGCGCAATCGCTCGACTCTTACGCCCTCTATGAATAAGGCAAATGACCGATGCCGACATATTGACGACCCGCCCCGCCCAGCCTCAATGGCTAGTATACTGGGAAAAAAAGGAAAAAGAAGCGAGAAAATTGTTACAATATTGCATATACGAATATGTCAGACCCGTCTCTGGCTGTCGTGCCAGTTTAAAATGTCAAATTACTGCCGGCGGCGACGTTTGCTGGAACGACACGACCTTGCTGGCACTGGCTAATAAAGCGAGAATACCGACGGTAAATGAATAAGGGCTTAGGTTGGAGAACGTTTGCACAATATCTCATTTACAAAAATGCCCAACGACCAATTGGTTAGGAACCACCCTGATTAAAAAGCATGAGTCAAGCTAGTTAATCGTATCGTGACGGAACCAACTTACCTACGGGGGCGGGTTTGTGACTAATGAGTCTAATGACTATCGGCGTACTTCGACTGCGATCCGTTTAATGTGATGTCAACGTATGAGATGCAATCAGTGTTAGTTGTTCTGCTGTCGCTGTCTACTAAAATTTACTGTCGCTCTGCGTATTGTGTTTAGTATATAAGCGTTTCGGCGCTGTCCAATCCCGGCATGTATCCTTGTTGCTCGGTCCGAGACACTTTTAAGAACGCGCACTTACATATTACACTTACGATTGGTAACGTATTAAATTAACTAAATAACGTTAGAAGTGATGTCAGTTGTCAGCGTTAAAGCATGTCTCGGACCGCTCAATAACTCGTTGGTGCATCACAAATTGTCAAATTTCCTCGATATACTTTAAACTTTATTTCCATGACATAATATGTTCGAACATTCATTGAAGAAATTTGAGAGTTTTGAATAGTCTGATGTGCATAGGATGTACAGTGACTGAACCAACACACGTACGGGGATGTTGTTGTTGTTGTGACAAATTATATTTCTTCAAATACGATATTTCTGTTTATTGTGATGTCAACAAATGAATGTCAGTCTTATGGTGTTAGCGTAAGAGCGTTTTGCGATTATCCAATCCGCACTTCTGCCTGTCGCGCGGTACTCTGGCTGTAGTGACAGTTTTATGTTTGGAATGAATACCGGTGCCGACGTTGAGCAAGGTGCGGACTCATCGAGTTATAAAACTTGGTTCTAACAAGTGATTGTATAATATTTTGTTATAGTTTCATTTGCACGTGCTTGTAAACATACAATTATCGACTTTCAGTGGTGTTTTACGGCAATGCAATTCAAATTTGGCAGTTAAATATTAACATTATTTAAATTAACAAGTCAATTCTAATAAAACACTATGTTTTCTGGAAATATAGAGATCTAATGACTTATCACGACTATTAAAAAGTTGTTTTTATTAAATTAAATGAATGCGATTTGACAATTTGAGTAGATTTAAATTGCTTGAATTTAGTTGAATAAGTCACTAGATCACAAGTTTTTTAGAATTCACTAATGAAAAAAAATATATACGCTATACGCTATTCGTTCCACAGACGTGTGTTTAATATTAGAACAGATTACTTTCGCTCCTGTAAATATAATGCCAAATTGTCATCAGTGAGTATATGTGACTAATGTAATTTCGCTTTTTTTTTTATTGTTATGCGACGGAAATTGTCAACGCGCGATGCTCAGCCACCATCAAATTGATCAAAGTGACATAAATGGTCAAAAATGTATTAACAATCAAAAACAAACCCTATTTTCATATCAACACATTATATTTTTGTCGAACGCTATTTACGCTGTAGCAATAGGCTTAAATTCTACATTTATTTTACTTAAATGTGAAGAGAACTATTTATTGTGATTGCGACCGCTCATAACTACAGGCCTTGTGGACCTGCTGCGCTTAACTGAAAAATGGCGCGTAAGTCTCTTTCAGATCACGTTTGTATTACCAAAACAACTTGTTATTAATGCGTTTGTACAACACAACCATCTCCATTGTTGCTGACAGCTGACCGGAACCTGTACATTGTGTGCTTACTACAAATTGATGGCGGTCTAACTGTATTTATAGCCGGTTAATAATTTTCTGATAAGTGTCTGATAGTCGGGAACCGTGAAGCAGTTCTGAATGAATACACAAATGGTATCGTATCGGCGATAAGTTTATTTTGTTCTGTTGAGTTTGAGATAAATATTGGAGACCACAAAGTTTTAGTCCTGATTGATATTACATTAATAGCGTTTAACAATCACTGATGAGACACAATCTGAGGATGATGCGGGCGCACGTCGTCCATTCACGCTAATGGCCGTTTGCTACCCCTGTAATGCTACGGCCACACTTGAAAGCGAAGATTCGTGTTCGCGTTGTCACGATAAAACTTCATGTCCGATCTACGACGAAGTGCTTGGCCACATCAAAAAAAACTTTGCTATGTCGCGATAATTCATTTCGCGGAAAAAAAAATGGAAGAGGCGGTTGCACTACATTACATGTCACCAGCAAATAATTATTTACTGAATCTTTATTAATTGACAAAAAAAATAAAAGGGTAAAGAAGAGAAATAAAAGGTTCAGCTTGCTGACAGCGATGGCGATGGCGATGGCGGCCCATCTTGAAAATTTTAGGCGGTAGGGTTTATCTGTCAAATCCATACATTTTCATTCGTTCAACATTCTACCATAGGCGGTACGAATTGACAAGATGACGTCACAAACGATACTCGTAGCGAGAGCGAACTAGTTAGGCGGTTGGGTAGGTTCATAATTTTCTATTAATTCTAATATTCTTTCATTACTCCAATCCATAATTAACGCAAATCTTAATAATTATGAAACACGTTCAAACCTTTTTTTTTTTTTGAGAGAGTTTGCTGATTGCCTCAAACGGCATTTTCAGCTTCACCGGGCTTTTTTGGGGGCGTCGAGGAACGTAAAGGGTCCGTGTGAAACGAATCACCTTTGGAGGTTTTCTAGAGGGAATGGCATCGCGCACTAGTGCGCGTCCCCGTGCCCTACTAGATTCTCCGAAGGGTTCGGATCGGATCGGGAGGTTCAAACCGCTCGGCGCCTCGCAGTCAACTAAGCGCGCGGAAGTGTAGCCAACCGCACGAACTTTGTCACGATAAAACCCTTTGATGTGCGGTAATTTACCGACAGCGGCGCGAAGTGCATTTGTATTTGCGATGATGATTCGCGATAGGACGAATTGTTTGGCCAGACATGTCGCGACAACGCAAATCTTCGCGTTATCGCGATAGTGTGGCCATAGCATTAGTGGAAGATCCTTGCACAGCACTGCAATAAAATCGACCTACCGTAATATTTACATATTTACATAGAAACGAGACTACTTTGAAGTCGTGAATCTCCGCCAGAGTTTTATCGGGACGTGATATGATTGTCCGTATATGATAGGGTGAACGGAGGAGGTTCAGAACTTAATAGTCACCTTACTGATCGGTTCTGCAGTATGGAAACCACATTGTTCAATAAAATAACGTCAAAAATCGCATTGATATGTAGGGAATATGGATATAGATCTCTTTCGTTTAATTTCTGGACGGCTATCATAATATCACGTCGTGGTCAATATTTGGTGGGGAAACAAGGCTAAAAAATATTGAATGTTTGAAAATATTACGTTTGGGTCGATTTCTTTGCACTTAAATGTTGTTGTGAATTATCTCGATTAGCTCATTATTACAAAAAGCTATGTAATTGTTTCAGAGTTGTGTACATCTTGAGTCATTAATATATTGATATGTTAAAAGTGCAAATGGTGATAAGATGTTTACTGATGTTTTCGACGTTTAATTGTATAAGTTTATTGTGTATAGAATTAATATACTAGATTTTGTAGTTGTTGCTTAAGTTCATACTGATATAAAATGTAAGGTGTAAAAATTCTTGAAGGTGTAAATTCTTTAGTATCCACGATTGGGTTGCGACTGGAGCGTTGTATTATATTTAGCAGTAACGATACATCGATGTTTAGCTTACATTCCATGAGTCGGCAACACCAGTTTATTTATTTTCATATTTAAACACAGTGCAGTGTCACTGCATATCCTTTTAAGCAGTTTTAAAGGAAATATTCCTCTAATGTTATAAAACTACTGAAAAGGGTTGCTTACCCAGCGCTTGTCATGAAGAACGAAACAATTTAAATAAACAAAAAATCTTTACAATTATCTCCAATTCATATTTTTATCTTTCATAACATTGACTATGTATGTATTTTGACTGTAAACTTATGTGCAATCTCGTTTCTTCTTGATGAGCGCAATAATTTGTCACAGATTATAGATAACGTGTACGAAAGACATCGGTGCGACTGAAATGTTTAATGTAATGGTTGAAATTGAAGAGATCTTTGATAGTAAATATTGTTTACCGATTACAGACTCTTTCAATATATTATTGAAGCGGCACGTAGTAAAAAATGATGTGCGAGGTTTGTGATTGATTTTTAAAAATCCTTACAGCTCACACATGGTACAATCGTGTTGTTTCATTTTGTTTTTACATTCTAGCAAAGTCTGTAAAACCGGTATATGATATCCACTCAAAGATCCGACGAATGGAGCAAAAGTGGCGTAATTTTATATCGTTTTATAATTTTATAGTAAGTAGTTTGTAGATAATTCTCAGATCCAATGTAATTCGAAAGTAGCTGTTACTACTAATTGTTCTTTGTAAGACGTAACCGTTCAGTACTCCTTCAAAATGCCTCGAGCACAATTTGAAGGACTACAAAATCTTGTTAGAATTACTATCTACTCTCATCCCAACGGCCGCTAATTTTATATAAATGTCGTATGATTTGTTTTATTTTTACTTGCATAATTTTATATAATAGTGTCTTGTTTAAGTCTGCGTGGTGGCTAAATTTCCTTAGAACTATTAATGAATTATCTTAATCTGAATCTAGGTCAGTTCATTATGGTACTACTATGTATGTAAAACAATTTTATAAGATAACATTTTATTGACTTTTCTAACTAAAAGAATCTCTTTAAGTCAAACAAAACAATAAACAAACAATAAATTTTTTATTGTGTCTGGTTTTGCGGCAGTCAGTGTTAATTTTTTTTTTTCTATTTTTACCTGTTTATTTTTCAAACATTTCAAACATAAATCGAAAAAGTCACATTGAATTAAATTCAAGTTCCTAACTAATATCATTATCTAATTGTGTATCTACAGTTCTGTGTCTAGTTTTATATTACATTTTATTTACTTCATGAGTCTATAAACAAAATAAAACTTTTTCCGAATATTCAATTGTAATTAACTTTGTACTTTACGCATTTAGTTATTCCTAGTGGTCATTTTAGTAGCTATTCTTCATACGTTCTTGACATTTAATATTATATTTATGTAAAATTTATAAAAAAGTACCTTTTTTGTTTTAAATTTGTATCAAAAACATTATTACATTTCGGCTGTGAAAGGTTTGTTAGTTTAAGATGTAACGTGTACCTAAAACCCGCGCTTACGATGTCCGAGTCTGAGCTTACGTATAACAAAAAAAACATACATAAGTATAAGTCGATATACCCGTCCAAGGCGCGTACTTTAATAATTATGTTGGATCATTTTAAATTGTGCCAGTACAATTAAGTCAATGATATTTTAAACTTTTATAACAGACCATTGGTAATTCTTTCTTTTACTGTCGATTGATATTTATTCATTTAAAATTTATCTCTAGCGGGCCGACCAATTGCATATTGTAGGGCACACCAATATTGTCAATTCTACTTTATTTTCATGTCGGTGTTTTCAATTTAAAACTTTTCAAGTGAAAACCTGAATATTTCCAAGATTGTCTCTTGATTATTCACTGCCCTTAAACTTAACATTAATACAGAACACATATAGTAGATTTATGACAATATATCTCACAATGTGTAGACAACCAAGTAATTAGATAATGTAATAAGAAATTGCATTATATTGTCCAATTTTAATATTCGTTGTATCAACACTAATGGCATCCATCACAAATTTAGTTAATGTATTAGATTATAATGTATCAGACAGAGAATATACGTGAATAAGATATTTCCATAGTATACCTATACATACATGTATATTTCTCGAATATGCTTAACCATTTTAGCTGTCAATAGCTGCATGTGCAAATTTTTATTGATACAAAAAGCAATAATGTTCATCTAAATACGAATTACTTATTTACTAATGAAGTCTCAATTATTCATAATAATTTGTATGTACTTTATTATTGTATAATTGTTATTGACTTTTGTTTTAAGATAATAATTATATTGGTAGAATTCGTTGTGTGGTGAGACAACAGCCACTGGAAAAATTGTAAAAGGGTTTTATAATGTGGTGCTATCAATCAGATTCGAGTGGCTGGAACAGTGTATTTAGTTTTGTCCTGATTTTAGAGCTTATTAATATATGTAACCTAAAGTAGCTGCTGTAATTATCTTTTATTAATTTTAAGCTTATTTTATGTTTCCACTGAAGAGCGGCGCGAGGTGACTGGTGGCTAATGCACTATCTAGCAGTCACACTACCGCATTTCAGTTCTCCGCTTTCTATGAAAACTTGTGTATAATTAGATTTGCGTTACTGAAACTTAAGTTTCAGTTGAATATAACTGTGTTATTGAACATAATTTGTGAAAATTAATAAAAAATACTGTAAATCGGACTGGAAAGCCAAAGTAAACAGTATTTTATATCCTTTGTGTTTTATTGTCATTTTCAAAGATGGTAAACCTTTATAAACTACTATTGATGTTGGTGATTTAAAAACTGAATAAAAAACACAAATATTTATTTTTTCTGTTTTTCTTCTTTGCTTAGTTTAGATCTGACCTCAGCGGGGAATTTATCAAGAGAGTTACGAACACAGTCCAAACAAAATGTTTTAGAATAGAATAAACTACACTCTTTGCTTATACAGACAGTTCTTTTACACAATGCACAATCTGCACCCAACACAAGTATTTCTCCTTTTCCCGGTGGGCTAAAAGGGTCTTTCATAACATAGCTTGGGTATTTAAGGACCATGTTCCGAGAAAAGGGCGGAGTTGTGCCTTTATAGTGCGCCTTTTCATCAAGATTGCATGATGTGCATTTGAAGTCATATTCTAGTTGTACAACTTCTTCTTTAGGTTTCGATTCAGTCATTTTCACTGAAATAGAAAAAAGATTCATTATAAAAGTCTATGTAAGCAAAAAATGAGATCACAGCTATTAACAGCTAAAATGGATAAACTTAGAACCAAATGTTGCAATAAAATTGTTAAAAATAAAGAAATTTAAATAAAGAAAATGTGTGCAATTTATTTCTTTATTTTTAACAATTTTATTGCAACATTTGGTTCTAAGTTTATCCATTTTAGCTGTCTATAGTTGCATGTGCAAATTTTTATTAATACAGAAAACAATAATGTTCAACTAAATAATTTTTATTTAGTTATTTATTTAGGTACTAATGAAATCTCAATTTTATTGTCTTTTCAAACTTCTCTCAAAGATTTGGTTATACTGTGACATATTATATAGTAGGTAGTGATGATTTATGATCTGATATTGATAAGAAAAATGGAACTTAATACATGTAGTATTGTTTTATACTTATAAAATTTTAATTTGTAATTTTAGAAAGTTAAAAAAAAAAAATAATAAAAAGTAATAAATAGCATGTTTTAGTTTCCTATCTCTATAAATGCATTTTTCTTTAACATTTTGAGCACACTGGCTAATTTGTTGGTTGTATAAATGGTGATCAAGATGGGAATTTAGTGCTTTGATAGTAAATAAGAATTCAATATTTTCTATCTTTATTTATTGTTGTAATAAAGTAACTATTATGTTATAATTTAGTTATTAGTTTAGTTCTGTTATTTAAAGATAAATAACAGAACTAAACTAATTTAACTACAATTTAGTAATATAATTGAAGTATAATGTACAAACAAGATAAATAGATAAATAAAATCGCATCTAATTTTATTCATTTTTATTTAAAAGCTTTTCTTTTGGTGCTTCTAAAGGCCACCATGTAGGTTTCAGTACCTCAGCTTTGTGCTCCTTAATATTAAGCACTTTTGCATCAAGTGCCTCTTTGATTCTAATTAAACCTAATCCGTATTCATTAACTACTCCTTTTAACTTTCCTAGATTCGATTTTGGTTTATTACTAGCAGTGATAACAGTGTCTTTTTCTATTGGCTCTTTTGGTTGTACATTAAATTTTAAAGGCATAATTCTCTTTCGAACAACACCAGTATGGTGGACCCTCGCTGTCAACTCTTGTCCAATGTAACAGCCTTTGTGAAAACTTACTCCATGTAAGTAATCACAGTTCACTTCTAGAGGAAAACTTGTCCCTGGCGGAAGGTCGTCAGCCCCTTCACTAACTCCTAATTTGTATCTCAAACATTTGTACCCTGTTTCATCACTCTCAACTACAATGTTGTTGGAAATGTTTTCGGCTATCTGTGCACCTTCCATGTTTGCTGCAGACAACACTCTAAACCCAAGATCACTGAGTCGCGGATCTTTGTAAATATTTATTGAATTTTTAGGATTTACATTGGTGTCAACAGTGTCTTCAGCTGTTTTCAAAGCCCATACTTTGATCTGTTGATTAACATCTTCGACCTGTACACTCCTCTTCAGTTTGTAAAGTTTTAAATGCCTTTGTAACATACTGAGAACTTCTTTATCACATTCAATTAAGAAAGAGTCACCGTCCCATTTGTGTATCAGAGTGTCGTAAAGGACCCTACCCTTGTTATTCAAAAACATGGCATACATTGACTTAGCGCCATCTTCAAAATGATGCATATCGTTGGTAATGAGTCCTTGCAGGAAAACGGGAGCATCTTTTCCCTGAATTTTTAATAATTTTCTACTTTCCAAGGGATATAATACTTTTAGCGGGTCGTTATGTAAATATCTTAGAAACTGATTGAATACATTTCGGCGAAAAAATGTTTTATTTACCTGGGTGTAACAAAACATTTTATATTTTCATAAATTTCTTTCGTGTATTGGTACCAATTAATATTTTATTTAATTAGCTTTTCTTTTATTTATTTTTTGCCTCGTTTGATTTACGCTATTCTGTCATGTCAAACTGTCAAATGTTGTCAATGTCATTTTTTGTTTTTTTTTTTTTCTAATTAAGTAATGGCAAAGGAGTCATGCCTACTCAGCCAAGTCTTTAATTATTTTTCATAATGACGATATTACTCTGCCTAGAGATAATAATGAGTTGCGTTGCGGCAATGCTCTAAGGTTCAGTTGCGGCATTTTGCAGTAAAAACGCAGCAGTTTTTGAAAACAATTAGAAAATGCTTTTTTGGCATAAATGGCAAGAACAAAGAAATCATACAATCTTTTGAATTTCTAGTGTAATGAAAATTAATATTGTTTGTTCTTAAAATGGACAGTGAATTAAACAAAAAAAACTTGTCTTTTTTAAGTCATTTTAATAAGCATTGTGTTTGTTACAAGTCCATCCACTCTGGTCCTGTCCCCTAGCAGTTACCCGTAATGGCTTCTGGTTGGTGTGGGTAAATATGAACCTAACCAGATTTCACAGGCTATTCCAACCCAATGGTCAATATTGTCAGCTTAAAATAACATCAATCTCAACATAAAACAACGGTTTTCAATTCTTAATGCCTACCTAACTACCTATATTACTATCAGACTTAGCATAAAATAAAATTATGTTAATGTTTTAATATAAAATAATGTTTTGACGTCACGTCACGAAATAATGCTTCATAACCATTTGGCGTACCATATTGACAACAAAAATTCCACCAAAGAAACTTTAACTGAGCCGTCTTTCCTGTGGCGTGTAAGTCATTTCTATAAAGTCAGCGTCGTTCGTCTTCTTGATGGGCGTTGCCATAAGCGAGGTGGGGGCGGAATCCAGCGCGGGGTCCGCGGAGGCTGTGGG
>CAUJAO010000411.1:0-25603 GCA_963082485.1 Eudonia mercurella
ATGGCGGTGCTGGGGCTGAGCGCGGGCGACCCGCCCTCCGCCGACGACCTCACGCCGGTGCTCGTCTACGTCATCATCAAGGTACGCCACGCCAGGTTATTACCGTAAAAAAACAACCAATTGCTGATTGCACAATTGCAACGCGACTGCTACTAGTTGCGGTTGCTACAATTTTAGAGCGCCGTCATGCACTTCGCTATCGTAGCGTTCTACGTTCCGTAATACGAATATGTGTTTTGGCAGCGATACATTGTAAATTGTATACAGCGTATTACTTAAAACGAGGGACATATTTAATCCTATGGTAGTTTATGCCTGTGTAAACATAAAAAAATACGGCGCAGACTGCCCTCGCGAGGTGCGTGCGGTGTGCAAAGTAAAAAGTGATCTTTCGGCATGATCTGTCGGCGGCGCCGCGCTCCGCTGGCGCAGTCAGTCGGCTCATATTTGATCTTTTCTCACTCTTAGTGTTTACGCTAAATTATTAATTAGGATTAAGCAAAAAAATAAGAATATTTTTTTGTAATGAATCGGATCGAGAATCGAATACCTAATGTCCTCCCTTAATATATCCCTCGTTTCAACTATCACGCTGTTTATTTAAAGATCGGTAATAAGCCTGCTGAGTTCAAGGCACCAAGGCAAGGAGATGTATCGTGAACCACAATAAGATTTTTTATTATTTTAATTTTTGCATTCATAATGCTATAATGTAGTTACAAGATTCAACGAGTCTTCTGTGGTCCCGGTAGCTCAGCGCTCAGAGCTTTGGACCGTCTTGGGTTCGATTCCCACTCGAGCTTCCTGAGACTGGATAATTTTTCTGGAAAATTTTATCTTATTTATTTATTTATTTATAACCAATAAGAACTCTTTTTTTCTTACCTTTCTCATTTCATGTTATTGGTTGATTATGGCCTTCGATCAACAATACACTAGATAACGCCTCACGAACTAAAACAAATCTTAAATATGGCACTGGCTGACTTTACTATAAATGGAGAAAAACTATCCTAAGTTTTGATAATTTCAACTTACTTTTTTTGCAAGGAATAAAGCACAGTTTTGATTATTAAGACATTCACTTACGATCTTACGTCGAAAACGACAGAAAGAGATAAGAAATTTAAATACACACTTGTGTATTTAAAAATATATACAAAGACCCTTTACATCCAAATTTGACCTTATTACATAAAAATAAAACAGCAAATGGCAGACACGAAATGTTACTTACTTCATTTCGAATTTTTGCATTATTGACTTTACTTGCTCCGAACAGAGTATTATGGAGTCGCACTTAGTAATTTATTTTTTGTTTTAAGGAAGTTATTTTTAATAAGGAACTAGGTTTATTTTATTTTATGGCTTATGCATTTGACTGCAAAATTGTATACAAAAAGCAATTTATTATACTTTGCATACATTTATGTAATAGTAGATTCAGTACAAATTAACTGGTATTGAACTATACCTACCTTGAGCATGGTTGGAAAACATGCTTAAATGAAAGAATCCTGATGAGAAATTGTAATGTAAACAACAATATAATCACAATCTTTGTTGGCCTCACAATTTAAAAGTCTAAAAAAAGTTTACTATTCTGTATGTTTTTACGATGTTTTAAATGTATTGCCATATTTTGTTCTTTTTTAAAACTTGTATAATTTTTGTGTTGCCAATAAATGTATTTCTTCTTCTTCTTCTTCTTCTTCTCAATCAAATTGTTTTATTTATGTAACAATATACATTATTTAAGGTGGTTTTCATATAAAGAACAATAAACCAAATTCAAATTCAAATTTAAATTATTAAATTTGGGGATAGCTGTTTTCCTCAATCGACGTCTTTGTGCATTCCCCATAATATCGGATTTTTTGAAATGTATTGAGCAAATTACAGAATTTTTTTAAGGTTTAAAAAAATCCTCCTGTCTCTCTTCCGCTACTATGGAAATCCATTTTGCACATTGAAATGGGTCGCCAGGAAATCTAGAAATAAAAAGTAAAATTGAGAAGTACCTATCTATAAATTTTTTTAAACTACTCCATAGATACACTGTCCCAGAGCAATTATACGTTGGCCAAACATTAGCAAATGTTGGCGCGTGGGTTGGTTTTAAAAATTAAAGATTGTTATTTCATAAAAACAGTTAGGTATTTTATTATTTATGTTATGAAAAAGCATTTACTTACCGAAAGTATGATATTCCTTCCGATATATTTTTATTTTGATAGTTATTTTTACAGTTTTTGAATACACACTGATGCATTGTGGTACGTTATCATGTTGGCGCAGTCAACAGCGAACTAAATAGAAATAAGACCCCACTTTGAATGTGAGGCGTTATTCGCTCGGCCGTTTTTGACACCCTGACCGGTTATCTAGTGTATTGTTGATCGAAGATTATGGCACATCTTTCTTCCTCTTTGCACGTCTCCGCTTTGGTGGAGTCAGGCCTTAGAACCTCCCGACGCATTTTCCGCTCGCGTCATCCGACACGAAAGCCTTGAAGAATCTTGTGAGGTGGTTTTCTCCTGATTTTCTTGCCAGCTCTTCTCGGTTGATGGAGTGCCCGTGAATGGGGGCCCTATTTACGGGCACTCCATTCGGGGGAAATGGGGGAAACGCCCTCTACGTTGAGCGTCGTGGTCCACGCGACTCGGTTTGGTTTTTCAAAGATATCATGCTATATTTTTATTAAAATTTTAGAAACTTAAAAATTTCATTTATATTTATCTTTTTCTAAAAAAATATTTATAGTATATGAAAAATTAATAATAATAAACGAAAGCAGTAAAATGTAATCCAATCTGTCGACTATCGGCACTCGACGCTCAACGGCTTTTTACGATCTGCCGACGGTCGTTTGTCAACGCTCTCGAGCGGTGATGGTAACGCTGTGATGGTAACGCGGTGCGGCGCACGCGCAGGTGAACCCGGCGTCGCTGCTGTCCACCATCGAGCTGGTGGGCGCGCTGGGCGGCGGCGCGCTGGCGGGCGAGGCGCTGTACTGGTGGACGCAGTTCTGCGCCGCCGTCGCCTACATCAAGACCATGGACTACGACCACGACTCCTAGCACAGCCGCCACGCGCGCCAGGTACGGCGGCCGCGGCGGACCGCACATATATTTATTTATTACTATGTTACTCAGCGCTAATATAGCATTCTAATGGAGAAAGAATTTTTTAAATCGGTCCAGTAGTTTTTGAGTTTATTCGTTGCAAACATACATACATACAAAAATACAAAGGTTTCCCCTTTATAATGATAGTGTAGATTAGAGTTCTTATTGTAAAGCTTAGAATAATAACGCCTAGAACGATAGTGTCAAACAAAGTTCGTCAAAATATTGAGGCACAAAATACTCCGTCGTGTGCGTCAGCAGCTTGTCATTACACACACAACCGTACGAATAAATGTTGCAATTGAAATGGTAATTTCCCCAAACTCGGGGTAAATGGGTAAGTTACTAAACTCTTATCTTTTTTCATAGTTTAAAAATTGTATTGTTGTTACATATGATTTTTTTAATTACTTCAATTTTTTTATGTGAAAATAGCCACAAAGTCAATAGTCACAAAAAGAAAATTGTCTTCTATAATTATTACATATTATTTTATTATATTAACGGCATACATTAATAATATTAACTGTTATATACATTAAGATGTTTTCATTTAAGTTTGTGATTATTATTTAAAAAAAATAAAAATTGTAAGGTACATACATACATAAATAGTCACGCCTCAATCCCTCAGGAGGGGTAGGCAGAGACAATGGACTGCCACTTCTCTCTTTAACTATTTGGAAGCATAATTTTATCTCATTATGCATTGAATATTATTTCGAGCCTTTAGCTAACTAAAAGATAAGATAAGATGGCGGTGAAGCTACGACTACCACAATTTTCATATCATTAGCTACTTATTTAAAGATACTTACATATAACACGAAAACATGTACATGTAATGTTAAGTAAATGTAACAATGTTTGGTGATAAATAAGAATGCCAATATTTATTCATTTACTTTATTGCACAAAAATCAGTTTTATCAGAAAAAAATACTGTTATAACATTTTTTCAGTATGTCAGTTTAAAATCCTTGTAGCTGTAACTATTTTCTAAATAACTGGCGCTTTGATAACAGCAATCGTGATAAATTGTCTTTCTTGGACTCTAGACTTGGATAAAAACAACTCTAAATAAAAAAACTCGGAACACAAAATGGGGTAAAAGTTTTCCTACATCTAGCAAAACATACATGGAATGACATATTACAAATTTACGAACATTAATATCGTGTTTTACGAAAAAATAGACATTGATTAGCTGTTTTTACAGGTGAAATGTAATCTTAGCATCCTTTTTGCTAGATTCTGACTTGTGAAAGCATTTTTTGATGGCACAAATCGTCATTATAAACAAAAATTGCGGAGCTGCTTACGACACGACGTGACCTTGGATACTAGCGAGCCGTTCGGCCAACCAAGCCACATATGGCTTGGTTTAACTTGCCTCAATCGCCGTGCGCGTACTCGGCTTCTAGGCGTTATTATTCTAAGTTGTAAAGACAATATTCAATACTTTTGATTCCTAAACAAAAATTTTTTTTTTTTTTAATAAAATATAGCTTATGTGCCCCGCAAGAAATGAATTTTTAGAATTGGACCATATTAATAATAATAAAATCTTTATTTTTCTCTCCAATTGTTACATTGTGTAATTTGTGTATCTTATATTTACAAAACTAAAGTTGGAGAGAACTGGTGCCCGAGCTAGGTAGGATTAGATCCCCCTGTTAAACGGGTCACCGGCTCACTCCGCCCGTGTTTTATTACAAGCTAGATGAACAATGTTTTTGAACTGGTGTTCAAGTTCAGATGAATTGAATGATTCAACTTAAGCTAAACAATAAAATTAAATTTAAAAAAACAATCGCAAGCAAAAGTATTTTAGGTGTGTATACTAAAAGTAAAAGAGGAGATAAAGTATGTTATCATCATTATAGTATATATTATTATACGCTTAGACTTACATATATATATATACAATATACATTCAAAAATTATATATTTACATGTAGTTATATAAATTTATTTATTTTTATATGTGTGAATTTTGTTGTCAAATAAATGTAGACCAGACCAGCAGGTCCAGAGATTGGGTTTAGTTCACGAAATCGACGGTCGCTGTTTCGAAAACGTTCCATCGACGGGTCACTGTAGCGAGAGTACACTATATCGACGGTACGCTACATCGACAGGTAACCATATCGACGGTACGCTGCATCGACAGTACGCTGCTTCGACCGCCCGATCCAAGCCAGACACAAGTAAAAAAAGGTTTTCTTGGTTTGCTTGGATCTGGCTGTCGATGCAGCGTACCGTAGACATAGTGTACTTTCGATATTGTGTGCCGTCGATGCAATGTACCATCGATATGGTGTACTGTCGATTTCGTGAACTAGACCCACAGAGATTACCCTCCGCTGTCAAACAAACAAAGTCACAAATACTAGCTGACCCGGTGGACTTCGACCGCTTTGACAGTTTCTATGACAACAAAACAAATAAACCGCGGAATAGTTTACGCGTGAAAGCGTATCTTTTTTTTTTAATTATAAGTATCCTAGTCTCTATTATACTCTTGAGAATGTGTGTACAACAACAATCATTCATAAACATTTTATTTTATTTTTAACAGTAGCTCGATGGCGCAATGGTAAAACGCGCCCAGTCTGCAATCTTAAGCAACTTTTACAAAGGTTTTATCGGATGGGTGACCAAAAATGTATCTTCTCGAACTCCTCCGTGCTTCGGAACGCACGTAATGCCGTTAGTCCCGGCTGCATTAGCAGTCGATAAAAACACCAATCTTAACTGGGCCCGCGTGGTAGTTTTTATGGCCCGTACGAAATCACGTAACGTCCTGGAGTGTCCATTTCGCATAATGTACCTTTTTATTCACTCTCTCATCATATTTACATGTTTGACTGGTACAATGGATGATGATGATGAAGGAGCTCGATGGCGCAGTGGTTAACGCGCCTGGTCTGCGAGTGTTGAGGTTAAGTAACTTTCGCAAAGGCCGGATCATCGGATGGGTGACCAAAAATTTATCATCTCGAGCTCCTCCGTACTTCGGAAGGCACGTTAAGCCGTTGGTCCCGGCTGCATTAGTAGTCGTTAACAACCACCAATCCGCACTGGGCCCGCGTGGTGGTTTATGGCCCGTCCTCCCTATCCATCCATAGGGAAGGCTCGTGCCCCAGCAGTGGGGACATAAATGAGCTGATGATGATGATGATGATGATGAATGGATGATGATGGTATGGATATGGGTAAGAAATTAGAAAAATAGATTCTTATTATGTTTTTTTATTTATTATTTTCAATTTTTAATGAATCAATTTTTTTGTGTTATTGTTAATAGATAAAACCATAATATCAGTTGCTTGATTGTAGTTAATAAATAAACGTGACTTGTGCTATACTTTTATTTTGAATTTCTTACCCATATCTATACAAATTGTACCAGTTGAACATGTAAATATGATAAGAGAAAGTTTTAAGAAAAAGGGACATTTTGCGAAATGAACATTCTGCGAAAGAGACATTAAATTTAGCGAAAGGGACCTTTTGCGACCAGTGGACATTCTGCGTCTAAGCCATGCGACCGTAGTTCACAAAAATATATATGGTTTATAATGTAACACGTCATATTAAACATTGATATTTAATATTTCGGGACTCCTTCTTATATAAGCTTAAACTATACGAAATCTCACATTCCCTGGCAATGTGCTTAAAAAGGGAACGAGATTGTCTCCTCACGTATTAATAGTTTTTTTTTTATTCTTTAGCAATGTTTTATTAACATGGACACACTTGAATAGGCTCGAAAACGTGTGGCATGGAAAAGAATATTAATATATTTTATCAAGTCTACCTATTCTGATTTATCTTTATTTGATATTTATTTGTAATTATAAAAAAAAGAGTGTAGGAAAATTACATTACACGGTATCCAGTACATTATAACTATTCAATCTCTCCAAACTACAAACACGTCATGACCACCTCACATTTTGCTTAATTGCGATATTGACTTGACATTTTGTTTCAGACTTCTGCGCGTGTCAATGCATTGGAGTACAACCAGCGCACAGTGTTGTGCCGCCGCCGACGTCACTCTTTGTAAAACGTTCACAAAAATTAAAAGGAAATTTCAAAACTTTGCTTATGTAGTAAAGGTGGCCGCTAGTAAGAATAAGAATGTTGCAATACTTTCATGTATAAACAATTGCAAATCTTATATTATATTTAGGCGGCCCTATATTACTTTATAAATTATTATAATGGTAGTAAACTTTATGTATCATCAATTTGATCTAAACACCGAGTAATCATGTAAAAACATTATCGCAACGAATTAGCAAATCTAAAAAAACATACATATTAAGTGATAGCAAATGCTAAAGCCCTTCACTTGTAATGCCATCTACGAGTATTGAGTTCGTGTAAAATAGTTGTATGTGGAGGAGAAGTTAGCCAGCAGCAGCGTGGCACTGCTGACATGGCGAAGAGTCGAACGACACGCGACTAAAAGTCTAAATTAGAGCCATCCCCGTGTACATCTAAAATCAATTAGGGATGACATCCGACTTTCCGGTCTTAACTATATATTACTTCTACGTATTTCAATAATCTAAATGAATCAGTTACTTATGTATTCATGTTTACTATACTTATATAAACTGTAGAATAGAAGAAGTAAGCATAATTTATGTGAAATTGTGTATAACTCTGAATAGTTAAAATAACATTGGAATTCATTAAATATACAAAATAAACTTGTAATGAGCCTAGATGGAGTGTATGGGACAATGTGGTCTAAAGTACTGGTTAAAAGCAATCGTTGAGACGTCACAAACATCAACAGATCCCTTGAACATTGCTTACATTAGGCTTAAAGCCGATCCGACAGGTGATTATCAAATACGAATATGTTTAATTTGGGCCCGATGTAGGAAGCTAATACTTGCGTATTATAGATAATGCCCGTTATTAATTAAACAAGCTTATGTAAGTTAATTTGTCAGAAGTATGGTTCACCCATTGTGACTGTGATGTAATTGTTGGGTTATACTCGGCAGAGAGGTGTATTTTTGCAAACTATATGAAATGGGTGTGATATTTTAAGATTAAATTAATATTGGAATGGAATTATGCAGCCAGAGTAATCTTTATTGGTCTTAGCATACATATTAAGTTAAGGAACGTAGCCAGAGTTGTAGTACGAATACTAGACATATTCTGCGCCGAACTAGAGAAAATAATATTTGCTTCATGTAGCCTAGCATTTTGAAATGCCAGATGGAACTCACTTACTGTATGTAACAAGATAAGCAGATGATAAATTGAACGAATCTCATTGTAGTGCTGTAAAATTGCTAATATTTTGAAAATAACTTCACAAAAGTATAAATATTGTCTTAGTGTCTTTAGTAGCATTGTGACATATTTAATTTTAAAGAGTTGCATTATATTTTTATATCGTCCAATTGTGGAGATTGTTGTTACATAAAATTAAGGATACTGGTACGTGCGTAGTAGCGTTAAGGGAAAGTGTTATAATGATGGCGGGCTGCGCGGAGCCGGCGGCGGCGGCGCGTCGGGTTGGAGCACGTTCGACTGGTAATGGCTACAGTTAAACGCTTACACATTGTTCGTTTGATCTGAGACATAAGCTTTTCGTTTAATTTATTTTGGTTCTGGATGTTATTTTATTTAACAACTTGTTATTCCGCCTCTCCCTGACCCTGCTTTACACAACGTAGACTTCTAATAAGGATCATTCGATATTTTAAGCATAATATAAACGTTGTATACTAAAATTGAAATTAGATTATAAAAGTAAGTACTCACTTTTAGTACTAACAATCAGATGTTATGTAGTTGCAGCCTAAAGCTTTCATTATTTATTAATATAGATTAAGTTTAATCGTTGTCCAGCACCGGTTTATGTTTCACTATGTAAAAAGACACTAATGTTATATAAAAATGTTACATAGTTTCTTCCTATAGATTCCCACATACAGAGTGAACAATTATAATCAGTAACTGTAGTATTAGTACGTAAAAGGTAATAAAATTACAATTGCAATTTTGGTCCTTCTGACTTCATGACCCTTCATGGGGTCCTTCAAACGAGGCGTGAAGAGGCACCTTGTGGGCCGGCAGGGTGAGGGTGACTGATGCTGCGTTGTTTTCACGTTGCACCAGTTGTCCTCGCGTCTGGACTCCGTTTCCACTTAACATCAGGTGGAGTGGAGTCATTTGCCGAGCTATGAATAAAAAAATTAAAAAAAACGACGAGTGCCGGCAGAAGTGAAAACTTGAATATTAACGTTGTGCATTTTTGATATTTTGGAATGGTTAGGGAATAATTTTGCACGAATTGCTTTAATTATCAGTATAAAAGTACTCTCATTTATGTGGTAGAATACAATATTTATTTATTGGGCTATCGTACACAAACATGACAATTTATATTACATTAAAAAGTTATATTAAAAATTTATATTACGCCGCGCCAGCTGTCTACTCTCCATCCGTCTTACGAATTTTCGATCAGGTCACGCGTCCTGACGCGAGTTTAACATTTTTTACCCATTCCAAAAAAAGTGCACAACGCCGCTAAAGAAGTTTTCACTTCAAAAATAACCTACTGAGAAATCACTCTAAATCCCTATTCTTCTACTGTCTTACCTTTAACTAACGTTATGCAGCTATAATGGTTGCGTAGCTAACACTTAACCGCTGTTAGTTGCTACAACTTAGTATAATACAAGATGTATTTAATGTAATCAAAGCAATGAAATTATGTTTAGCAATAAATAATTCAAATTACGTGGAGTATTAATTAGCTTTTCATGCAAGAGTTGCAAGTCTCATGAGTTATAATCGTAATATAATATAAACCCTTGTTGCGCATCAAACTTTTTGGGACAAAACTAAAGGAACCACTTTTGTCTGAAAGTGGATTCTGCTTTGTGCTCTTTAATTAAAGGCCTACGCAGACCGGGATGGCATGGCAAAGTAATTTGGCAGTCAGCGCACAATAGCCGCTTAGATACCGCGATATTCCAGAGCCTTACCGCGTCTCGTCGAAGTATGTCTCGGCAGCTTCTGCCGTCTTATTTATATTTCAATATGTTAGAATGTTCATTGGTAAAAATTTAAATCCTTTGCCATGCTGTCCCGGTCTGCGTAGGCCTTAAGCTGTTAAGGCGCCTAGTGCGTTTTATTTGCCATTCGATCACATTAAATGAAAAGAAGAATTTGTATGGTATTGAAGCAGCGCCTCCAAAGCATCGTCTAACCCCGTTTTCGTTAATGTGATCGAATTTCAAAACTTGCACTGGGCACTTGGGTCCCACCCAAACTGACCGACTCATTTCAGCAGTGCTACTCTTGGATTTGTTGCGACAAAATAGTGACAAATTGCCAAGTAACGCCACAGCTGGAACAGTAGTAATTTAGTCATTATTTATTTATTTTTATTTATTTATTTTAATAATTATACAGGATTATTCCCAATTACATAATTATGAATAAAAATCTAAATTGTTACAGTAAATCAAAATTACAATAATAAAATCATTCTATCATTATAATTAAACATTCTATAAAAACTATTAAATATAAACTAAAAAATGACAAGATGATCACATATTATAAAAAAAAAATTACACATTTTCAAAATACTTCAAACATGTTGACAGAAACGATTTTATATCATCGGCAAATACATCCAAATCAGGAAACGTGACCAAGACAGCGTTAAGGGTGGTATGCATACGGCAGAGTGGGGACTGAGCACGCGTCTCCGTGCGACACGGGAGCCGCGAGAATAGACGGTGCCGACGACTCGCTCGTACACGCAAATAATTATTGGGAACATACAGCCTCGACAGCACTTCCACAGATTCGGGAGAATCGACACACCCACGCAATATTTTAATAGCAATGGAGATCTCATCAGATGCTCTCCTGACCTCCAACGAATTCATTCCTAGACTACCGAGCAGAAACTTTGTGGGATACAAAAAGGGATAGTAGCCGTAAAGACGTTTATAATAGTATCTAAGAAATGCTTTCTGAACTTTTTCCAACATTAGCTTGTACTTCGCCTCATGTGGGTTCCACACACATGCACTAGACTCTAATCTGCTCCTAACAAGGCTAGTAAACAGGAGTTTTATTACTTTGGAGTCATGGAAGTCACGCAGATTACGTAACACGAAACCTAATCGACTAAAGCAGCTCCTCGAAAGTGCGGATATATGCTGATTGAAGGTCAGAGAACTGTCAAAAGTCACCCCCAGGTCCTTCATGGAGTCTGTACGGTTGATAACTTTACTCCCTAACATGTACTGGTAAAGGACTGGAGAACGGAGACGACCTAACGCCATAACGAAACACTTATCGAGGTTAAACTGCAGTCCATTGGCAACACTCCACCCGTGCAAAGCATCGATATCTCGCTGTATGAGTGCACAATCCTGTTCACAACTTACTTCCGCAAAGATCTTAAGATCATCAGCATAAAGCAAACATTTCGCATACCTGAGAACCTTGACTATATCATTGATCATTATCAAAAATAGCAATGGGCCAAGAATCGAACCCTGAGTCACACCACAGGGAGTTGGGTAAGGGTCCGAGACATAGCAACCGTACCGCACAAATTGGCGCCGATCACTGAGATAGTCCGCGAACAGTTTGGTTAGCTGAGGAGAGAAACCCATTGCATCAAGTTTCAACAGAAGGATGTTACAATCAACTCTGTCGAATGCCTTGCGAAAATCAAAATAAATGACATCAATTTGCTTGCCACGGTCCAAGCCGCTAGAGAGACACTCAACTAGAGTCAACAAATTTGTATTAACGGACCTCCCGGGTCTAAATCCATGCTGCTCGTTACAGATATACGGCTCAATTCCTTTCAAAAGAGCACCATGTATTGCTATCTCAAATACCTTAGCCGGCGCCGGAAGAATAGCTATGGGTCGGTGTTCTTCTACATTTAATTTATAAGAGCCCTTGGGTATTGGTGTCACCCGGGATAATTTCCAAATAGAAGGATAAATTCCTGACTTAATTATTAAATTAAATATGTAGCAAAGTGGGATAGACAAAGAAGATCCACACGCTTTCACAAGATCAGCCGGCAACCCATCCGGACCAGCGGTTCGGCCAGGCTTCAACCGACCCAGTGCACACTTAACTTCCCTAATACAGATGTTTGATAAATGTATATGACCATTTGTTGATAGTTTGTTCATATCAAACAAGAGCGGGTCAGGAGAAAATGATCCGGCGTATACACTGGAGAAATAGTCAGCAAAAGCCTTAGCCATATCAACCCCCGATCTCTGAATCCCATCATACGCAACACATGGCTCAAAACCACCGTTGGAGCGCAAATTATTGATATGTCGCCAGAAGCCACGAGGATTTATGTGTAAATTATTTTCCAGTTGCCCAATGTAAGACTTATAGGCTAACGAAATTTGTATTTTAAGACTAGCACGTAGTGTTGAGAACTGAGCGTACGCTGAGGAACATTTCGAAGACTTCCATTTTTGGTGAAGTTTAGATTTTAACTTAATATTCTTAATCGTGTCCGAAGTAAACCACGTGGGATAGCGTCTCGATGAAGACTTCGGTCTGCGTTTCTTCGGGACATAGTTGTCACAAACTTCGTATAAGACCTGGTAAAACTTATGAGCTGCCGAATCTACATCATTGGATTCAAGGACGGGTCCCCAGTCCACGCCTTCAATAATCTGGGATAAAACAATATAGTCAGCCTTAGCAAAGTTCCAATCCCTAAAACTGTCTATATTACTAGGCTGTATTGGTGTGTTTCGAGGACCGGAGCTAATGCACACTTCAACATCGAGCGGCGGGTGAAAAGGGTCAATACGCACTAATCCCCCACTCTCCGAAGCAGTCACTTGAACAACATCAACACTATCTCGGGCCAGGACTACATCAAGCATGCCACCAAGAGAGTTACAAATAACATTTCTGTCACTCAAGTTACAATAAGACATAAAATAGCAATAATAGTTTGATACATTGAGTGATGCACTGTTCATGTTCAGGTCTCCAACAATAATCACAGTTCCCCTTAAATTGTTTATAAAACTTTCTACTTTAGTAAACCATTCGAGGTAGACACTATCCGCGGCACTGGGGGGAATATACACAACCTATATATATTGAACGACGATTTAGCGTGAATGAGGCCCACAGATCCTCTCCCGTGGCAGTCTCAAAGTCAGTACAACGAAACAAAGTAAGACCGGGCCTCACCGCTAGTAGTACGCCTCCACCCCACGATCCACGGTCCCTTCGAAGAACACTCCAAGCACCACTAACAACTGCAGCCTCCAACACAGAGTCGTCTAGAAAGGTCTCTGTCGCAGCAATGACATCTTGATGCAATAGTAACATATTTGTATTCCAGCTTCGGAGCTTAGTTTTTATTCCTCGTACATTTTGATATATAATATTTAGGGTACATCGTTTGGTATCACTCGACCTGCCTTCCACACTGTCAATTGAACAACCATAGCGTACATAGGTCGCAGCATCGCTAGTTTGCTTCGTCTGGTCCTCGACTGGTACGAAAGGAACGTCTCCATGGCTTTACACACACATCCTCAGGCCAACTATCAGGAGCAAGAACACTTTCTGCGGCAGCTAATGGAACACTTAATTTAAAAGAAGCGTATGGACCGCGTGCTTTAAGAGTTTGAACTGAACAAGTCTCGAATCCTGTAATGCTTTTCAGATGTTTGATTATTTGATCTTCAGAGGTACCTATTTTGACATAAAAAAGATGGAAATAACGCTGTCTCTCCGAGGCCTGAAATTCTATTAAGCCAGGAGCAGCAGTGCCACGGAGCAGACCTTGAGGTGGACTCCTAGTGGGTCGAGGCCGCTTTACGACATCATTCCAAGTTTCTTTCCTAGCACACGGTATGGAGGTACCTGCAGTTGGTATGCAATTTACAGCAGGACTAAGTTCCAACTGATTAGTGCAGTTTAATTTTGTCTTCTGGTTCGACATTGTAGGCAGAGTTTTCTCTAAATTGCCTTTTTGAGTCGGCATGTGTTCGTGCTTTTTACTGCTGCTGCTTTTATTATCTTCAGAACGGTAATTTTTTTTACTCTCCATTTGCTTAAATACATAAAATTAGTCATATTTGTGCGCCTCACCATTCGCGAGATACAGCAAGCACCCAAACGTTACCCCAATAGAATTTTTAATAAATTCGAAAGACCCAACTATCTATCCGTTCTTCGCAAATATCTCTCAAAATCAACTGGATGCACAAATTTAAGAATTTGTGCGAAATTTCACGAGTAGAGGCAGAGTTAATGTAGACGAGTTGCCCTGCAGGGCATAGTGTCGGTGCTTGCATCTCTAGGCTCTCGTTAGACCACTGCTTGGTCATTGCCACAGCACCGCATTGCGTTAGTCCACCGAAAACGGTGGAGACCAAGCGTCGTCTGTGGCACTACTCGTCGGCATATTGGGACGGATTGCGTGATTACTTTGCATCCGTCTCATGGGGCCAGAGCTGCTTTCTTGGAAAGGACCCGTCGCTTGCGCTTCCGCCATCGCTGATGAGATCTTGTTGGGTATGGAATATTATATTTCGTTTACAGATCTTGCCAGCGTTGGTAGACAACGGCCTTGGTTCAATCGCAAATGCGCCAAAGCTGCTGAATGCAAGCAGGCGGCGTATCGTGCTTGAACGAGGGCTTGCGATTTAAATTACCCTAGTACCGGCTCCTTGAAGGCGGCTTACAACAAGGCCTCTAAGTCTTAACAAGAGGGCTCTTGCAGGAGTGGATGCACAAAGAGTGGCGAGGGTAGGGCAGGAGTTGATCTCGCACCCTACGGGTAGCCGTAGCTATTGGCGGCTCGCTAAGGCCGTGCAGGTCAACTGATCCCCCTCGCTGCCCCCGTTGAAACAGCCATCCTGAGATGGCTCGTTAGCTTATCAGCCGCTTGAGAAAGCGAACTTGTTGGTTGACCTCTTCGCGGCTAGTTCGCGCATCGACGATTGTGGCGCCGCTCCATCTATTATAGCCTGATATTCGTATCAGGCAGTGTGGTGTACGTGCCGTGCTGCGGTCGCTCGACGTGCGGAAAGCTAGCGGGCCGGATGGTGTTCGATTGTGTTGCTCAGATGCGCAGCTGAGTTGTCACGTGTAGTCGGGGTCTTAAGAACCATCATACTGTACAGGCAATCGGTACTTGTACCAAAAAAATTTGGCAAGTCGTTTCTCTGTAAGACCATTCGGCTTTGGAATTCTTTGCCGGCGCATGGTTCCCAGAGTCCCGGGTCTTTTTTAAGCGGGACGTGAAACGGCATTTATGCAGGCTGTCATGAATTGGTACGCTTGTTCCACGGTGAGGTGCGTTCTCATTATTTAGGACTGCATCGGCTGCTTACCATCAGGCAGGATGTGGTCACTAGTCATTATTAAAAAAAAAACATGATTACCTACTCTATATCAGTACATTCAAGACATTGCAACTTTCCGCTGGAGTAACACGAACAATAAATTTGGTGGAGTGAATTCAAATTCAAAATCATTTATTCAATAAAAAATGTTTTTTTGTTTATATAATTTTAACGGTATGTCAGAAGGGTGCAGGTTCAAATCCTGCTCGTGGAAATTTTTTCAACATTTTTAAAATTCAAAATTAAATACAATTCAACATTGTATTTTTGTAATAATTTATTCAGTTTAGGCTACAAGTAGCTCTTGTGAATGTCACTATGCCATCGGTTCGTAAGTCTACTCTGGGCGGGAGACCTTGTACTGAGAAGAACTCGTCAGGTGTCCAGCTCTTTTCTCCCTTACAGCGTCAAAAATATTGGAATATGCCCGATCATAGCAGAACACTTTCCATTACAAATAAACACAAAACATACTTATAGAAGACAACCACATGTAAAAAAAAAAAACAAAAAATCAGAAATCTAGGTAAAAAAATTTTCATCAGGTAAAAGTTTCAATTTCCAATGTCATACAGTACCACTACCGTACTCTAGTAAAAGTCAAAAATTATTTCAGAAAAAAAAATTATAGTGAATAATACTAAAAATAAGATAAATAAACAAGAGCAGACCAGCCTCCACAGGCGGCACCCGTTACGAGTATGACATATGAATCAGCCATCGCTTTGATCAACCAATATATCAATATTTTAGGGAACGTAACGACCCGACGACGCACACGCCACCACCGCATAGACAATAAAGAGAGCAGACTCAAAAAAAAACTTGATCTATTTAATGAATAAACCTGCACCCCATATGACATGCCGGGTCCGGTGCACCACCAACTATGCTATCGTGGCTATGTCACATTCAATAGTGAGGACTTAATATTTGCTTCTAGCAACTACTTAATACATATATATGACGACACCTACCAAATGTATGATGTTAACCACAAAATTGTTTTGGTAATAATTTACAGGAAAAATGAAAGAATTAAATTTTAGATGTCTGTTTTCATATCACCTATATACCTAAGTAGTCCTCTAGTCATCCACAATTTAGTTAGCAGATTATGGGAATAGAAACTGAAAAATTTGTTAAACTTGTAACTGCCAAGCACCCAGCGAAATTCGTAAGTAAATATCTTGTAACTATTTTTTTTACACAAAAATATATAATCGTTCTTAGCCCCTTACAAATAAACAAAGAAAAAGCTCCAAATAGTTAGTGATTTGTTTGTCATGTAAACGTAATTTCAAATTAGAGTAGACAAAACACGGAATAACTATTCGGTCCTTATTCTTTGTTTATTTGTAAGGTACAATCTATTGATTTCTATGATTTCGAATTTATTGATCTTTCGCAGAAAAAGAATTGCCTGGGGATTAGCCAACCGAAGCAATAATTGTGATGAGATTCCTTAAAATCTGCAATATTGCATATTAGGTTTCTTAATTTTATACCAGTCATGCATTTGCTGCGGCATTGAATTAAATTGGGATAATCTAATGAAAGAAATTTGTGGCATACATAAATTTATTATGCACTAGATTTTACATTTTTATAAAGTACTCTTATCAACAACACTCCTTTACGGCAGCAGGACACTGAAACAATAAACAGAATTAATAAATATTATTGTAACAAAGCATAAGGCACCTATCCCAATAGTCGGAAATAAATTCAGAAAATAATTGAAGTCATGGCACTCAGAAGTAGCAAATAAATTGTTTTATTAACATCATTTTATGTTATAACTGCTTTTGTTAATTACTTGCTACATAATGATAAAAATAAAATTTAAGGCAACAATATGTAAATATACCTTTTAGTGTAAAAGATGTTCATGATCGTGGTCTTTCCTTCTTTTCTTTGTATAAGGCTAAGAGGGAGACGTTGGCCACCTTCACCACCTGCAAGAAAATAACATTGTTATTATGAAAACTCAAAGAACAGCATCTTTTAATAATGCTAATGATTAGTCATTGATTGCTGCAAATTGTATTTTCGTTCTCATGTGATAATTACAGTAAAAGAAAAAATAAATAATCCACCTTAAATCGGACTCCAGGAATGTCACCAACAGCGTGACCTTTACGACCAAATCCCGCTACTAGTACTTCGTCGTTTTCCTCAATATGGTTCAAGCAACCATCACGAGGTACGAAAGCTGTTACTTTCTTGCCATTTTTGATCAACTGCACCCTCACACACTTTCTGATGGCAGAGTTGGGCTGCTTAGCTTCAACACCACTGTGAACAGAAAACAAACAAGGGCTTGATATTGTTTCTATTTAAATTTGATCTAAAAACACAATATAGATGTAATAATAACTTAATCAGTAAATATTTCAGAAAATAACTTTACCATATAAAGACATGTTAAAATATATCTTTGGTTGCCCTATCTTCTGTCCATTAAAATCCAAAAAATTATAGGAAATTATATCCTAGTGCATGTAAATGGGCGCCGCGATTCGGGCGCTCAATCAAATTATATAGAATTGTATGTAACGAAACATAGCTAGCGTCCGAAACGCCACTTTGCGTGGCAAGCACAGCGCGCACAGGGCGCGCGCCCGAGTCGCTTGCTATGTTTCGTGCCCTACTGGGCAAACTCTAACCTTTACAAGTTAGAGCAATAAGAACAACCAGGTTTTAAGACTAAATTAGCAAAGATAATGATACATAAACACAAACATGAATCAATTAGTGCCATCACATTGACTAACAGTACAAACAAACAGTAAACACTGGGCAAAGCCCAGCATAACCTCAATCAAGGAGTTCACTGACCTCACGTGTTACTTACACTATTTACTTTTCCAGTTTGCAAAGCTTCATTCATGTGAAATGAGCGCCGCCGCCTCTCGCAGTATTATCCTGTGATTGTACTAGGAACACATTCACAGGATGAATACCGCGCGAGGAAGCGTCGCCGCCGGCTGCGCCGTGGACGTGACCGCGACACACTGCGCACGTAGTACACACGCACTCGTACGATTACCTCGCATCTCACAATACTTCATTAACATAATCCGGTACATTTACAAGTACTTACGAAAAATTTCACACTTCACTAATACTAATAGAAAATAGTAAAGAATGAACTTACACTTTTTCTAGGACGATGCCCTTAGCGTGAGATGCACCACCGAAGGGATTAGCCTTCCATCTCGTCCCCATGTGGGCTTTCTTGTAATCCTTGTCCGCCCATCGCTGTTCACGGCGATGATTCACGTGCTTTCGCGCCGTGCGAATACCACGGGGCTTGCCTGAAAATATCGATGTCGCCGGTTAACACCACAGTTCAGATATCACCAAAATCAAGATTTGGCTCAAATAAACACATATCAAAAATGGGTTAACTTCCTCCACACCTCAAATTAGACACACAGTCAGTGAGATGGGAAAAGATTTCAATTTACATCACGAGAAAAACATGTCTCCGCCATGGCCGACAACAAGGCGTGAAAACAAATTTTACGATTTACGGGTAAAATACTGTTCCACGTTCACTTTCTTTAGTTATGTATCTCAGGCACTCAACACATTATTAAAAACGACATTATAAATAATATCACAGTAATTTTATCACAAAACCGCTCCTTACCCATTTGGATAGCACGACACCAGTCGGCTACGGATGGGAAAAGAAATTGTCAAACCGCAAAATCAGCCAACCACCGGCTTGAATTTGACATTGCTGCCAACTTAGAGAAAAAAACTTCAAGATGTTGCAATATTTAAAAAAAAAGTTAGCAAACTAAACTATAATAATAACATAGGACTTCTTGGCGGGAAAGTGAAGAGTCATGTCTGCGGTTTTGTTTTATTTTCTAAAATTTGTGTTATGTCGAATATTAATGTGAAATAATGGTGGATCATTAACCGTTAAGTGTTCGTGGTGTGCATGAGTGTTAGCAAATGAAACAAAACAGTGCAACGTCACTTTTCAAATTCTCTCAAGAAGTCCGCCCGAGGACTTAGTAAAGCCCCACATCTTTACTGAGATACTCGAGGGGTTGGGTGGTATATCATTTCTCATTTCTATTATCATTCATCATCATCATACAGAAAATAAATATTGTTTATTTATGTATTACTTGTTAGAAAAATTACTTTGACACTGGCTAAATGTGCTAATCGCACAAAGCCATCAACAAAATGAAAAAAAAAAAAAATAACATAAAGGGACTTCTTGGCGGGAAAGTGAAGAGTCATGTCTGCGGTTTTGTTTTATTTTCTAAAATTTGTGTTATGTCGAATAATTATGTGAAATAATGGTGGATTATTGACCGTTAAGTGTTCGTAAGTGTGCATGAGTGTTGGCAAATGAAACAAAACAGTGCAACGTCACTTTTCAAATTCTCTCAAGAAGTCCGCCAGAGGACTTAGTAAAGCCCCAGCCCCACATCTTTACTGAGATACTCGAGGGGTTGGGGGTATATCATTTCTCACTTCTAATTTCTATTATCATTGATCATCATCATACAAGATGGAAATATTGTTAATTTATTTATTACTTGTAAAAAAATTACTTTGACACTGGCTAAATGTGCTAACCGCACGAGGCCATCAACTAAAGGAAAAAAAAAATTACACAAAGCTACATCTTTCGAGATTCAATAAATCATTGTTATAATTATACCTATTAATTAAGTATATGAATTAAGTTTAAGTATGAGTGTTTAGCTGAGGACAGGGCGCTATGGCGCTCATTAGTTACTTTTACTATACTTTATACTATACTATACTATTTTTTATATTTATACTTTTACTTTTACATTTGAAAACGAAGTTGTGGCCGGGCAAGCTGCTGCTGATGCATTCTCACGATACTTTGGGTCCGTATTTCTAGATGAACTGCCACGTCTAGACCCAGATGAAGCAGCACGTGAGAGTCATTCTATCAATGACGCGAGAACTATATGCGTGCCAACATTGGAAAGCGCTGATCTGAGTCGTGCTGTGAAACGCCTTAGGCCGAAATCGTCTGGTGGCCCAGACGGTATTCCGGTGTTCATAGCCAGAGATTGCATTTCGGTTTTGGGTATTCCCTTGTTGTACATTTATAATCTTTCTTTGAGTCAGCGTAAATACCCTAAGTGTTGGAAGCTTTCCTGTGTCACACCGATTCCCAAGGGTGAACTTGGACCTGACATTACAACATATAGACCAATTGCAGTGCTCTCTGTCTTTGCCAAGGTGTTTGAATCAATATTATACGCACATATTAGCCGGCAGTTCAGTAACCTTTTACATGACAGCCAGCATGGTTTCCGCGGAGCTCGTTCGACTACCACTAATTTGACTTCTCTTGTGGATTATGCTTGTGCGGAAATGGACTCGGGTAGGCAAGTAGATGCGGCGTACTTCGACTTTAGGAAGGCCTTTGATCTTGTGGATAACGACCTGCTATTGCGTAAGATGGCGAGGATAGGTTTTGTACCGAAGCTTCTCGAATTTTTCGCGAGTTATCTCAGAGATCGTTGTCAGTTTGTTAAATTGGGTGTCTACGAATCCAAAAACTACTACACGAGATCTGGAGTTAGTCAGGGGAGTACCTTAGGGCCAATCCTGTTTTTGATCATGATTGATGACCTTCCCGGAACCGTAAGAACAGCAAACTGCCTTTTATTCGCAGATGACCTCAAGCTGTTTTTGGGGGTTGAGAGGCCTGAAGATGCCAATGCTTTGCAAGGTGATATAGACGCTGTTTCGGAGTGGAGTATTGTTAACAACCTGCCCTTTAATACCTCAAAATGTAAAACTATCACTTTTTCACGTAAGCGACGTCCTCTTGTAACGGACTACAAATTATCTGGCGAATCTTTGGAGAGAGTAGATGAAATTCGAGACCTTGGACTGACCTTAGATACAAAATTAGATTTCCACAAGCATGTAAAAAATGTTTGTAAGGCAGCAAACAAACTCTTAGGGTTCATCATCAGGACATCTTCCGAATTTGATAGTCTGTCCGTGGCCAACGTCTTATACAGTGCCTATGTACGCAGTAAACTGGAATATGCGGCTGTGGTCTGGGATCCGCATGAAAGTAAATACGTTCTCATGGTTGAGAGGGTGCAACGTAAGTTTGCTCGTTGGCTTTATAAGAAGACTTATGGATATTATCCGTTCCTGTATCCTTCTCTGTTCGTGTCCGGTATGGTGAACCTCGATACCCTGGCTCTCCGGCGTAAGCTACTTCTAGTTATACATTTTCTTTCGGTGCTTCGCCATAAATTGGACTGCCCGTATGTGCTGGAAAAGTTTAGCATTTTAGTGCCGCGCATCTCGGGTGATGGTGTGAGCCTGGTGGCGCCACGCCGGCAGCCGCGGCTGCTGGCGTGGCCGATCACGCGAACTGAGCGCGCCGCGCAAGCTCCCACAGTGCGTGCACTACGCCTGATCGGGAACATTCTCGCTCGGAACGAGAAATCCGACCTATTTTTTGACGACATTGTAAAGTTAGCAGCTGTTACACGACAGTTTTTAAGTTGTGT
This sequence comes from Eudonia mercurella, assembly GCA_963082485.1. NCBI lineage: Eukaryota > Metazoa > Arthropoda > Insecta > Lepidoptera > Crambidae > Eudonia > Eudonia mercurella. The sequence continues at coordinate 22,111 of CAUJAO010000411.1, forward strand.
CGATTGATTATTTTTGTTATTGTTATATTTTATATGGTTATATGTTTTCATTATTTTCTATGTTTTGCATGTTGACATTATTTAATTTAATTTAATTTAATTTTGTATAATTTGTAGAATCCACTTATTTTATCGTTTAAGGGTCATTTCGCGAAACATGGAAAAAAACTATTTCTAGTTGATTAGAAATTCTACCTCATTTTTCAGTTACTTTTTTTGTTTAAGCGAGGTTTTAAACATAATTTAACGTAAGGTGACACAGTTACGAACCTTGTGTTCTAAAAACTCAATTTCTAATTTAATTAAAACTGAGTAAAACATCATTACCATCTAAAGAAAATATATGTGCACAAAACTTTCAAAATATATATTTCAATAATTATGATCGCCAAACCCGATTTTTTCAAACGTTTAGTAATCTGTATTTTACCGTAAACAACATAATAAATAGCGTTTATAATTCAGAACAGCATAATAGTCAAAACGAAATTTCAAAAGTTTGTAACAGAAATTCGTCATTACCATCGCGCTAACGTCAAATTTACTTTCTTGAAAGATCTACGTGATGTATCTTACTGTCCCCGTGCACACCACTCTCCTCAGTCGCTTGCACGAAATATACCACAGCGCACGTCACGGTGAGTGCTCTTTAAATACTTTTTTTGTTACAAATCATATGTCTAGGAAATGGTTGTCACGTATTTCCATCATTACCGGTAAATACGTTTTCTAGGTAATTATAAATTAAGTATAATTGTTAGCATTAGAACTTATTGTGACTCCCAGGACAAATTCTCAAAAAGGCGGTCACAAAATAGTAGCGCTAAGAATTCACGATTTGTTCAAAAAAAACACTACGTTTGTCATTACCATCATCATCATTACCGTTTGATTTGTGTTGATGGTAATGACGTTATGTTATTGGGAATGATGAATTCAAAGTTTCAAAATTTCTTATTAGTAGCAATTTGTTCTATTTTACTTAAAACGTTTGCTTTCATGCTTTAAAATAACCGAAATACCAGCTGGAAGTAGAATGGGTTTTTTTGTGCGTTATCTTTATTTTAATTTGCTAAAAATATTAAATTATCCGTGCTTGTCTGGATAATAGTATTATAATAGCCAGCTTTTCTTGTCAGCATTCGTAAGTGGTGAATCGAGATTATGCGCCAGTGCATCAAAAAAGGCGATTGGCCAGCATCCTGACACTTCCTTTGCATAATTAACTACAAGGTCGCTCTATTTGCTAAAAGTGGACATTGATCCAAACCATGGCTTGGATAGGATATGATGATCTCTGACCACCTTTTGGGGAATAATGGTCGTGGGTTTATGCATACATACTCTAAACATATTTTAACTTTAAAAATACATCATACAAAATAATATTTTATTTCAGGTAGTTGCCGTTTTCAAAAATGAAACTTCAATATTACATAGTACTACATATTAAAACTATTCATCATCAGCTCATTTACGTCCCCACTGCTGGGGCACGAGCCTTCCCTATGGATGGATAGGGAGAACGGGCCATAAACCACCACGCGGGCCCAGTGCGGATTGGTGGTTGTTAACGACTGCTAATGCAGCCGGGACCAACGGCTTAACGTGCCTTACGAAGCACGGAGGAGCTCGAGATAATAATTTTTGGTCACCCATCCGATGACCGGCCTTTGCGAATGTTGCTTAACCTCAGCACTCGCAGACCGGGCGCGTTAACCACTGCGCCATCGAACTCCACCTACTTACTATTGAAACTATTAGATATGTGAAAAAAGACAGTGCTGAAAAAATTTCCACGAAGGGAATTCGCACCCCATGACATGCCGGGTCAGGTGCACTACCACACTATTTGCGTAAAATTATATGTATATGTAATCATAAATATAGCTTGCCTAATTCTTAACTGATCTTTCTATATTTGTAAAAATATTTAGATCGGATGTTGATGACGTAGTTGTCGACATTGAATAGGGCTTACAGAGTAATGGCTGATTTACACGTTTTAAGTTGTTAAATAGGTAACAAAATTTAAACTTAATTTTATGTGGCTTATATTTAAGTATATGTCCATACGTATTTAAGTAATTAGTTTGCTTAGTTCACTCAAGATGGACGATCAACCACGTAATGAAGTCGTAAATTCTGTGCTAAATTTGTTATGAAGTCAAAGATGAAATAATTAGGGAAATAACCATACCCAAAAAACTGGGTGAGAAATTGAATAAATAGAAGAGATCAGTATGGCCAAGGATCAAGTGCCACTTTGTTCGAGGAGCTAGCGAATGAAGATTTAATAACAAGTATATTTTAATGCGTCACGCATGGCAGAAGACTCTTTTATTTACTTGTTATCTAAAGTGGAAAACGAAATACAGAAAAAAGATACTGTAATGCGATGTGCATTAGATGCAAAATTAAAATTACATATTACAATATATTTTCTCAATACTGGCAATAGTTTTCGCAGTCTATCTCATTTTTGTAGAGTTTCTAAATCTAGTAAATATGTTTAATACAATAATCAATAATTTAATACGAACAATAAAATTGAACTCGAGCGCGTCGCTCACTACACTTCTGCATTTAACTAATATTGTGCCAGTCCAAACGTGTCAAGTGACAAGCCCCGCCCACCAACTTAACCGAAAAATAGACAAAATTCTAAATATCTTGTTTAGTTGTTAGCTAAATTTTAACTTGCAACTTGCTACTAAATTCTGTGTTTACATGCAATTAATCACTTAAAGTTAAGTTAAAATTTAGTTACCTACTTAACAACTTAATACGTGCCATAAGAGTAGATTAATTTCGGCGAGTTGGATTGAGCTATGATAGCATAGTTAAATTAAAGACCGAGATTGTGTTTGTTACGAGATTTGTTGAATTTTAATTTTTGTGTTATTAAACTTTACAAATTTATAAGTAAGTGTTTTATTTACAAGTTAGCAACTACTTATATATAAAAAAAATACATAGGTATGTCTTCTAAAATAGGTATCAGATATTATTTTTGCCGTAAAAGCTCGTCATTACCAAGCATTCCTAATCATTACCATCCTCAAAAAATCATTGCCATTAGCCTAACGTCATTACCATTTCTCTTATTATTTTTTGAGATCAAATATTATCTAAATTCTTGATTAAAAAAGAGTGCCTTTGTTAAGCAGATCTTACTTAATAGTACTTCTTTCAATTTTTGGAACTTTGCACGCATTTCAGATTAATTTACAAAAAGGCTTCAAAATAAATCAGAAAAAATCCAAAACGCGAATCCACCCTTAAACTTGTTGGTGTATTGGACAAAACTCTGTAAGCCAGCATGTAATTAAATAAAATAAATAAATAAATAAATTAGGGGAGGCCTATATCCAGCAGTGGACTAAGATGGGCCGATGATGATGATGATGATGATGATGAGTGTTAGTAAATAAAACAAAACAGTGCAACGACACTTTTAAAATACTCTCAAGAAGTCCGCGTAAAGTCTTAG
>CAUJAO010000412.1:0-21683 GCA_963082485.1 Eudonia mercurella
AAATGTGCGAAATTTCATACTCCTCCGCCCGAGCAATTTTCGTAAAAAGGTGTACAAAGTTTTTGCTTCACGTATTAATATATAGTTTCTTTATATAAATCTTCTGTGCGTGTGCATGTTATTGAACTCCTTCTAAACGGCTGGACCGATTTGGATGAAATTTTTTGTGTGTGTTTAAGTGGATTCGAGAGTAATTTGCAATTGGACCCGGTAGGTGGCGCTGCTATAGGGGTCCATCATGGGATACGGGTGTTTTAAGCGGACGAATGATTTGATTGTGTTATTGTCATGGAAACTGACAAAGCGGTACGAAGTCCGCCGGTCAGCAAGTTATATATATAAATTTGTGGCTTCCTAAAAAGGATTCTAAAAAATCTACGAGGTTTTTACTAAAAAGCATCTTGCAACGCGCATGACCATTTGGCCTCAAGGTCCACTCTGTGGCTGACCTGTGTACGGGGAATATGATCCGGTGGCAGTGCTCCTCCAGCCAGCGCACCACGAAGCCGATGCTGTGACACTCCTTGTTGTTGAAGCAGCCGTCCACCACGGCCGACAGCGTCTTGTTGATCTGCCGAGCGAAAGTGGACCTTATTACTGTGATAGTGTGCTGTCCTGGTAGAGGTAATCAGCAAATATAATCTACAAAAAAAATGCAACAGCACCATTCGAAATATTAACCAATGTAATGACTGAGGATTCCACTTAGGTGGAACTAATTTCTTACTTATAAGCGTCGTCAGAAACCGAACGGATGCTCGGGTTGAATGCGAGAAATCATGGTTCAATCCCCACCCCTATAGCTCCGTTCCGTTAGAGTACTGACGTGAACTCATACGGAATGAAGCGATCAGACAGAGAACGAAATTATCGACATAGCCCTCCGGATCCGCAAGCTGAAGTGGCAGTGGGCCGGCAATATTAGTCGCAGAACCGATAAGCCTTAGACTTGGTGGAGCGACGATCTCCCCAAGGTGGCTGGCAAGAGCTGGCTAAGAATAGCCGCAGATCGTGCTCGGTGGCGGTGGCGTACACAAGGAGAGGCCTATGTCTTGCAGTGGACTAGTATAGGCTGATGATGTGCTCGTTTTCCTGGAGGTTAACAGGACTAAGTGGTTTAGCCCCATTTAATCAGTGGAGCACTCGCCATGAGGCAGGTCTGCGGGCCCTCGGGGTAGTGGTCCATGGAGAGCTTGTAGCTGGTGTGCAGCAGGCTGCGGAACCCCTCGCGGGTCACCATGTTGTCGTCCGTCTCCGCGCCGAACAACCTGCGCATCAAAACATTCATCACCTCCAACCATACATATTATTATAGTATAAAAATACAACTATACGTATGCCAATCTAAATTATAATTTATAATTTCCTAGTTTGTCTAGGTACAGAAAAGACCAGAGATCTCTATCGAGAAAGATAGAAAACTGCATTCTGTCTGAACCGGTCGGTGTAAGAACAACGATAAATTCTGATGAGAGAGAGAGAGAGCTTACAGAAGGAACATTTTTACTTTACTTGAAAATACTTTAAATGATGCAGTAGTTTGCTATAGCTATGCCCCCCTCCCCTCACTGGTATTTTAGGTATTTATTTATTGAGACATTATCTGCCATTAAACCATAGGGTGGTGCAGAGATAATATGGAAGTTTTGTTTTGAGCGAGGTGGTTATTGGCCAAAAGTCGCCTATATAGCGGACTTTTATGGCGACAGTGAGAAACTTAAAGAGTTCCCCAAGCGGTGTGATCGAAACACCGTCTGAGGGTTTCTAGAGGGAATACCATCACCTTCTCGGGAATAGATACTCCGAGGGGTTCGGTTCGTATCGAGAGCGGAACACCCTCTCTTTGAATCTCTCAGCTCAGGCTGAGCGAGTCATGAAAGTGTGGAGCAGCGCCCAGGTACATGTCTGTACCTAGTATAGTCCGGGTGTGAACCGGGTCTTCCTACTCTTGTTCTACCAGTTGCGGTGTCTTGGGCCTATGCGAGTGAGCATGTTTAGTGTATAATGTAAATGCGCGGGATCGGGCGGGTAGGCCAGGTTAGGACGGCTAGTAAGGCAGTATTCTGCTCCACTAGCTATCCTCGCATCGGGAGCCCTTTCAGTCGCATAATCTCTTTCGTCATAATGTAGTTTAGCATAACAGTTTTAGCATAAATTATGATAAGCAGAGAGTTATAAACCATAATGGTTTCATCGGCATAATTTTATCTTATTATAATTGTCTTTATCATAATTTTAATCAGCATAAATGTAAAGAACATATTTACTATACGTCTAAATTTATTTTATTTATTAGACAACAGAAATACTAGCTGCCCTACTCCTGTAGGTCACGTTATAGCTTAGAAATTTAAGATAATCGCGAAGCGCAGCGTAGCGATTGTCTTGAATTTCGAGGTAATTTTTTTTATTAGACAACAGAAACTAGCTCTATACAAAAATTGTTGGTGGGCAGATGCAATAAAATAGATGATGATGTACTCGTTTCACAATCACTTATGATATGACATGACCTTTTATTTGTGTATGTTATGATTAGTAATCGTTATTGTAAAAACATTTGATGCTGATATATCATTATTATAAAAGAAGTTATGGGGAAATAAAGTATGTCTATTGATTTATTCTGAATGAACGTTATGCGAAACGAAGAGATTGCCAAAAACATTATACAGCCTTAAAATATGCCTCTTTAATATATGCAATCCAATATGGACCCCCTCGCATCTGCATCTTGCCCAAATTACACTAAAAAAAGTCATGGTAAGGTGTGGTCACCTGACGTAGGTGTCGATGATGTCAGCTTCGTCCAGCATGCTGAGCACGCGCTCGCAGTGCTGCCGGAAGGTGGCCAGCGGGATGTGCTTGTTCTTGCACTTGCCGACGCGGTGGATGTACTTGTAGAACTGCTTCGCCAGCTCCGGGTACATTGGGAACAGGTACTTCTGCGACCAATACATGTGCACATTTGGGAGTTACATATCGGCCTGATAGGAATATGTCACCGCAGCGCAGCTAATAAGGCATATGGTATAACTAGATCGTTGCCGACTTATGGGACAGCTATTGATTTTGCTTATAAGCTCAGTAAACGAGCAGGCGGGTCACCTGATGGAAAGTAATCACCGCCACTCATAAACACCCACGAAACCAAAGTAATCCCAGATGCGAGGAGTGAGAAATTGGCCTCCGGTACTTTCACTCACCGAAACACGAGTGCCATTGTTTCACGCCGATATTCTGTGAGAGGGTGGTATTACGCCGGGCGAGCCAGCCCATTTCGTGCTGCAATGCAGCGTGGCTCTACCACTAACCCTGCCACTCATGTGCCTTATATTGACTTATTAGAGGTATTCGCAGGAGCAAAACGCACTTACTGTGAATGACTTTTCAGTGACGCCATTGACGCCATCTTCTTTCTGTGACCGCTGGGCGAGCAGCTGTGGACAAAGAGACGGGAATGAGAGTGATGGGTGGGATTTGATGACCGAACGATGACAGAACAATGAATGTAGCAATATTGTTTTGAATATATAAATAATAACAGTTCGGTAAGTTAGGTATATGTGCCTATTGCTTATTTGGAAGATACAGTTAGGGCCCGGTCTGCGGTGTTCATATGGGAAAGGCTGAGCCCAGCAGTGGGCGCTCATCGGCTGATGACGATGAAATTAAACTTGGTGCCTAGTGCGAGTTTCATTCGCCAATCGTTAACGTTAACGAAAACGAGAATTCGTATGGCAAAATGTTAACTCTTCTCGTATGTCGCCAGGAGGCGCTGCTTCAATGCCATACTAATTTTCGTTTTCGTAAACGTAATCGAATGAATACGGATAGTAAACGAAACTTACACTAGGCACCCTGGGGTCATCTATCAACCACAAGTGACCACAAACACAATACATTTTATAGACTACTTAGCAGTTTTATAAGAGTCATGGGCTAAAACATAAAGACGTTTTTGTGCAGATAAGTGTAAATTTTTCTAATTCATTTCAGGCGTAATGAATATTATCTGTTGATTGGTAAGATACATCGTAAAATACAAGATAATTTAAAGTGTTTAATCACAATGATTGTTAAGATAAATAATGCATTTACTTTTAAAGTGTTGGTAATCTAAAATAGCCTATAGCCTACTGAATATAGTGCACTTAGCTTTGTCTAAAATACAGTATACAACAAGCGTTCATAATAGTGATGTTCGGGTTGCAATTGTGCAAAAAAAGCAACTTGCGCAATTCTTGGTCCTCGAATTGGTGTACAAAATGTATCCGTGTCACTCCAAGCTAGGACATAAGTCCACGGAAGGCACCTAAGCCAAAAGCTCGACACTCACGGTTAGTTAAAACGCTTCAAACCGGCCTTAATTTCTCTATCAAAGGGGCCGCTCGCAGACGTGCGTTACTACATATCTGTCTAGGCAATCTCTTACCGCGTTAGTTGAAAAAATGAATTCGAATCATAAAAATGTAGAAGGATCATACATTCTTATTAATATTGGTTACCTAATTAAAAATACAAAATTAAATTTATAAAAAGAAAACATGTAACTACTAAATGTGTTAATTGCTACACATAAGCTGAATTAAATATTTATAGTATAATGCATGTCTATCGGTTGCAATCACCTTTGGATAGATGGCACTAATGTCGCTCTAAAACATTTCAAAAATCAAAAAGCAGTGACGAAATTCAGCGCTTACGTCAGCCTTCCCAGTAGCATAACGGTCAGTGCAGCCGCCCGGATTGCGGAAGACCCAGGTTCGATTCCTGGCTGGGTCAGGTGGGCGTTTAATTTTTTCACTGTATTTTATATAAATATGTAACTACTATTATTATTGTAATGGCCATCATTTACTTAGTCGGAACCAGTAGGTCCTGATCACCGATAAAAAGTCTTCGTGTATATATTTCTTATAACGTAAAGCTCCGACTCCGACCGACTGATGTAAGCACGCGCACTCACGGTCAGTTTGGCGTGATGCAAACGAACTGACTTTAGCGGATTACGGTTCGCCCGGAAATATCCGTGGTTGTCGTCAGTTAAAAATTTCAACTTAAGATTTCACACTCACGGTCAGATTTTGGATGTACGTCAGTTCAACTGATCAGTTTAACTGACCGTGAATGTCGAGCTAATGTGATGTGCCTCCATAATGCAAGCCACTGGCATTATCGTCACGTACGGCCCACAATCATTTATTAACCACAGACAGTTCCGTCTACCATTGAAGCATTGTCGGCGACCTCCAAAGCCGAGTGGCTTGCACGCCGGACTTTGGGCGGCGCTAACTCTGAGATCCCGGGCTCGATTCCCGGTCGGATCAATGTCAAAAACGAACTGTGTCATGTCAATGTCAAATCCATATTGTGTCGGGTCTGGGTGGTTGTGGTACTGTCGTTGTTTCTGTTTTCCATAAAACGAGTACTTTAGCTACTTACATACCTTGGGATCAGAACAGTGTATGTGATGTTGTCTTACATTTATTTATATTTTTGGCTTGTTCAGTTGAGGGCTACTTGTAATGATAACTTGTCTAGCATTACCATATGGATAACTATTTTTATTGTCCCAAGCGGCATATAACCATACGTTTACTGATGGTATACAGTATCCGTAACGCGTTGAGATGACTGTGCATAGAGACTTTACTATTATGTATCTAAGCCCAGCAACCTAACTGGATCTCCTACACTTTACGCCGGGACACACATAACAAACTTGGCAGCTAGGCGACATATATAATTGTCAACACAGGCCCACTTCTTTCCATTCCTTCACTTATCAATTTTAAAATGTATTAGCAATATTTACTTATTTTGCTGGCGATCAACGACCCAAAAAGGGATCTCAATCTTTCTGCGTCTCTGTCAATCAATACTTTCTGTAATACGCACCTTAGTTCTCGTTATTGTAGAGAGCAGCCTTCACTACGTACCTCAACCACCATAAACCGTCAGCAAAACGATTTAAAAATACTTTCAGACCTAAGTATAGTTTTTTTGTTTTCTATGTTACAGCGCCGAAAAACGAGCATACGGCCTGCCTGAACCCATTTCATCATATAGGGGACGGTCCAGCGACGCACCTTGCAGGCAGGAGCGGATGGCTTCGTCTTCACCCTGCTCATTTGGATGCCCACTATTCGGAACCGCAAGCACTTCGGAGACCAGTTCTCCATTTTAGGTCTCACCAACGGACCCACTTATATTTTATTCAGCTACACAAATTGTTACGAATGATTCGCGTGACGATACGCAGTTCACACAGAAAGAACAAAGAAAACAATCTTCTTAACACTAAATCCAAAGTTCTTCTAACTTCTAAAGTAGACACATTTCGGTGTTTTTATTTAATAATATTTGTATCAGATACAAAACAAACATTAAATGACACTTAAACAAAGCGGTGGAACGGTTGGAATGACCGATTATCTAATTCTGATTTCAGATAGCAGTCAGTGTGTATCGTGCAACTTCACATCAATGATTTAAGTAATCACATAGATTATCTTCCCAGTGTTAATTACGATGACAAATAAGTACCTAATAGGTATTAAAACTTGACTTTCTTTCTAAAATTTCAAAACAAAGTTTAATTTTTCATTAAAACAGAGCAAGAATGGTATTGTACATAAGAATACGAATGACAGAAGTTGAGGAATGAGTCATGGAAAGAACATTTATAGGTAGTTAAAAGACATTAACGAGAGACAAGCAGATGGACAAGACGAGTGCTTCGCGCGATCTAAATGGAGAACATTGGGTTCGGGATGCGAAGAATAAGAAGACCGGCAGCTGAATGTGGTGAAAGAAAAATATTGAATCACAGCGACGAGGATTCATAATTATAGCCCACTCAAGTGCTGGAATAACTCTTGATAAAATAATCATTTAAGCAAGCCCCTTATGCCCAACCACCTCCACAAGGAAAGACTTAATAACGGCCACGGATGCTGTCGTACGCGTGGCTGGCTTCTGGGTCGGGAGGATATAAGGCAATTGAAACAAAAACAAGAAAAAGAAGAAGCTAATCATTTGTCAAGATTTGTAAAACGTCCGATACCAGTGGTCTGTCATTACGGGCATTGGCATTCTGAAAAGGCCTAACAATACATCTGCATCTCAATCCTCTTAGACAATTGAAATGGAATCTAACTACTACCATTTCAGGATGCGTTTCGTTTGTCGTCTATTTATAGTATAATGGCACAGAATACATAATAGTACAAGTACAATGGTTTTGGATTTGGTTGGGGTAGGGCTCTTTCTAAATCCACCGGGTTATCTACAACAATCTTAACTAAGTCTGTCGCCATAAGAACAAGACATTGTTATGGCTATGCTTCGACACTTAGTTATGACTAGTTCAGTAATTAAAACGTCGGGCGAGCTTCGAGGTGACCTTTGGTCTTATGAGATGGAGCCAAGCGTTACCAGTTGTATGCCGATTTCTATGTAGTAGCATACGAACACAATGAGTTCATAAGGACATTATATCGATCACTAAGCGTAAGATGAAGTAGGGTAGTAACTATTCTGAGAGAGGAGTAAAAACAAACGAGTTGCATATCTTGTATAAGTAAGGTAAGTATAGATAGGTAATCGTATAAACATTATTCGGTGCAGGTTCAAATCCTGCTCGTGGAAATTTTTTCAACGTTAGTGTTTTTTTTTAAATAATATTCGGTAAACACAATGTAACAAGCGCGTGATTCTAATCGGTTAAAAAAGCAAGCTACTACGCGATGTAGGTATAGGAAGTTGGGTACCGACCTATACCTAGTCATTTCTAAATATACCACCTAGCCAGGCACTTACTTGACATCTCATGATCTCATCTAATCATCCATGCTCTGTAAACCGCTGTCAAATGATTAAAAAAGCTTATCAGATGGTGGTCGATAATAAGTGTACTTTTGTTGAGCTACACTAATCAAATTGTTTTCTGAAAGAGAATAATCTTTGCTTTATGTTATCTGTAGGCCATTTGAGATCCCACGTAACATCTGCGTCTTCCCGGGCGCAGTGGACATGCGAAAGGCATTTACTCTAATATAAAAAAGACCATTTGAATATATGATCCGTCACTAAGTATTTCAACAATATCACAGTAGATGTTGTCATTATTAAAGTACGGTTTAATTATTGTTTTTTGATTATAAACTGTCCATAAATAATCGCTACCAGTCAATTATTGTATAACGACATTGTGAAAGTCGCCTGGGGAATATTCGCCTGGGTGACATTCTATTGGGTGATGTAAATGGAATACCTCGCTCTTCGGCTAGGCCACTTGTTTGTGGCTAGGCGGAGCGACGCTATAGGTAGGCTTACACAAAATGACTGGCACTAGACGAAAATTCTAAATTATAAAAAAAAAATAGAGACAATGTCAAACCTTACGGGAAGTGTTCCCTCTAGAAAACCCTTTGACAGTGTTTTGTTTTTTAAGTTTCTCGCAACCTACCTGCGCTCCCAAAAAAAACCGTAGGTAGGACCTAGTGAAATGAGCTTGACACCTAGTCGGGACTGCAGACTCCTAAAATAAAATAAAATAGATACTGCCAGCCTAAACAAGCAATAAAAACTTTGAATCTGTCGATGAAACAGATAGGTAATGCACCAGATCTAAGAGGTTATTTCTGTTCGTAACATGTCAATTGTATCTGGTACGGTCAGCAACGGAAGTCGTTGAATATTTCATTGTCAAACTAAAGTTATTACTTGTATGTGTGGTAATGCAGGTTGCAAACGAGATGCAAAAATGTAAATGTAAAAGGATGCAGATGCAAATGCAGGCGAGTGCAATTAAAAAGGCCAAAAATGAGTTGTCAAATCGACTTCTAATTAAACACTAAAATTACAGATGATTGTCACGATAAAGTGCATTCGTCCAAGGTCGGCTGGCGATCGTGATCTGGGTCACAGTTATTGCCGCGTCTGTAATATTTTATTAACTAACTATATAAAATATGCAGAATGTCATGTACGTACATCGTACATACTGCCGCCACAGCAACCAACAACAAAATATTACAACTAACTTTAAATTATAATTAATATTTAAAAATTGTTGTGACTGCAACGGATTCTACTGCCCGCATATGCATAGTAAAGTACATCCAAGTTTAGCAAAATTAAGGAGCCTTCCACGCTGGAGCGAAGCATTTTTTTTGGAGAGAGATTGCTGCAAATCCTTCAGACGACATTTTCAGCTTCACCGGGCTTGTTTGGGGGCGGCGAGAAACTTAAAGGGTTCCTCAAGCCGTGTGAAATGAAACAGAGGAACGGCATCGGCATCGCGCACTAGTGCGCGTCCCCGTGCCCCACTAAATTTTCCGAAGGGTTCGGATCGGATCGGGGAGCGAAGCAGCTCAGCCGACCACATACAGCGACAGCCACCACGACCAAAGAAGGCGAATGTTGCTGTTGTTGCGATTTATTTATTTATTAACAAATAATTACTTTGTTCGCAATAATATTTGCGTTAAATTATATGTAAATAATCATAAATACGTGTGCGACTTATGAACTGAACTGGCATTTTCATCAATTGATCCGTCAAATCTGGCCTAGAGACCTGCCACTTGGATGTTTGTATACCTACTATAGCTGAGGTGCTGCTGTTCTGTTCTATTTATTCTAACTGGTTCATGACGATTTGTGATAAATAATATTATGGATCATCATGATCATCATCATTAGCTCATTTTATGTCTTCACTGCTGGGGCACGAGCCTTCCCTATGGATGGATAGGGAGAACGGGCCATAAACCACCACGCGGGCCTAGTGCGACTGCATGCTAATGCAGCCGGGACCAACGGCTTTACGTGCCTTCCGAAGCACGGATGTGTGCACGGATGTATTATGGATGTATATTACTTAATATAGGTACGCTTGTTTTTCCAACGGTACTGTTAAGACACGCAGTTCATCGGAGAAGCCAATGACACGGTAATAGTATCTAACAGTAGTGTAACTTCATACAAACGGACGAAGCGCGAGCTATACCTACGCGCTCGGATCTCGGCATGAGCTCGGCATGGCATGCAACAGTCGCGAATGTGCCGCAGTGACCAACGGACGGTGTATTATTTTTTAAACAGAAAGCGTGCGATTTTTACACGACTGCCGAAAAAAGGAGTGTTATGTTTTTTTGATTAAAATAAGTTTAAGTACTTACTTAGTATGGCAAAGAGCAATTATAGAATATATTGTGCTGTTTTTGGTTGCATCAATTCTTCACTAACGCACTCAGAAATAACATTTTTTAGATTACCTGGAAACTCCGAAAGGTAAGCCTATAAAATGTTTTTATTTATGTACTTACTAGTAGGTACATAATTCGTGTCTTTTTTAATGGATAAGTATTTCGTTTCTTCCTTCGAAAAAATGCCTGGATTAACAAAAATAAGTGAATAGGGCAAAGGAAAGTTATACACGAGTGAACTAGGTAGTTATAGGCGGTTCATGATACGATAATAGGTACGATCGTGTTAAAACCTCCGGGTTGTAGGTTTTGGGAAGCATTATCAAATTAAACGATTGATTGATTTTGAAATTATTATGAGACTAATAAATGGTGATGCTATCGACCAAGTTGGCGGAGAACTACTTTTAAGTTGAAAATCGTTTGCGATCACGCGTCATTTAACAGCGAAACTACCTACACTCCGAGTGATCAACAAGTCCAAGAACCTGGCATGACCTGACTTGTGTTGTGATATCCACCAACACCTATTGGGTCAATGTGGTGGATATTGTAACCCTCTGGAGGGTAGGCCGTGCTCCTTTTCCAAGTAGCATTTTGTGTCGTACGGGAAGAATAAATAAATAATTTCAATTCAACCTACAGTGGAAACATTTAGATAGCTGCAGACGATATGTATTTTACAAGCTTTTATTTAGTTTCGAAACTCGATAAACGGCACTCGGCACTATTAAATTTAATAATAAAGCATTTCGTACGTCTCAGTCGAGGCGCAAATATTTTTCGGTCGCAAATTTATAAGGCTGATTTATTATTAAGTCTTAAATCAAACATATTATAAGCATAGTTTTTTAATTAAAAATAAAAAAACAACATGCATTTTTATTGAACACTTCCTATTTCATTCACAACATATTTTATTTGTTTAAATAAAAAATATAATAATACAATCACAAAATCATCATTATCATTATTATCATTATCAGCTCATTTATATGTCCCCACTGCTGAGGCACGAGCCTTATGATAAGGAGAACGAAGCTCGTGATGATAAAGTTTTGGTCACCCATCCGATGACCGGCCTTTGCGAAAGTTGCTTAACCTCAGCACTCACAGACCGGGCGGTTTAGCCACTGCGAGCTCCTCTATCACAAAATACATTCACTCAATTAAAGTAGGCAGATGTAATTAAAATAGGTACTGTGTAGGTGGGCAGCCCTATTGCGTGTTTACGTACCGCGCGGCTGTAGGCATTTATTTCAAAGATAGGGCCGAGTTACACTACTGTTAGATACTATTACCGTGCCAATGATTAGGTGCGTCTGCGCTGGGCGCGTGGTCACGTGACTCGTGAGTGTCTCATTAACGAGCTGACGACGCCACAAGCGCTCACACAGCCCCGTCACAGAATAAATAATAATACAAGCCTCGTCATCACCCGTCACACATAGCGCGGATGCTTTGCACATTCACGTGTCTAATTCAGGCAGGCACCATCACTTGAACCTGGTTTAAACGCTTCGTTATTTAATTGCAACTAGTGCTCTCTAGTTATAATCCGCTAAATCCACCTATCACAACGTATTGACAAGGTTCTCTTACAAGTGTTTTTGCGGTAACGTGATCCAATATCAAATTAAAACTGGCACTCAAAGAGATTTAGTATGTAGTTAAATGTCTTTGCTGGCACTAGATACCAACTAGGTAGGTACCTAACTACTCAAGTCGGCAATTGAATCACTCGTTTAAAAAAGGATAAAACACGTTCAATGAATCAGAAAACCTAAGTCATTATGTAGATCTAGATATGGTTTGTTGCGCCGCCGCGCCGCCGCCGCCGTAAATCAACACGTAGGTACGGAACGCTACACAATAGGCCCACTTATCAACGCGAGCCTTCCTGAAGCCCGTCAAGCATGTGTCAGGCGAGAGATGAATTTGGTATATTAATCACCAGCCTCTCTATACACTATGAGAAATGAAGTAGAAATCTACAATAAGTATACATATATGACATTGCATGCATGAGAATATTATTATGTGAACACACTTAGAGGATGTCTTATACGCTACTCTTGAGGAACCTTTAGTTTCTCGCCAATTACTCTTACTTCAGATTACTCTGTAAAGGCACTCTATGGCCAATGACTTTTTCGCATAGTCAGCGATCAATATTTTGCTTGTAATGAACACTATACAAAATGATAAAAGGGTGAAGTCTATGGTTTGGGAGGTAACCTTTGTTTTTAGCAAAGAATTGATACCTAGTTACTTTGGAGATGAGTAGTAATAGATAACATTCAGATAATCTTACAAACACGAAAGGCTGCGTGGGATCTTGTATGAAAATTAACCTACCAAATAAAAAAAATAGAAAGCTTTGAAAATGCTAAAATGATATAAATTATATAACTACTTATTTTCTATTATTATGTGGGCACCTTACCAAATAACAACCAACAGCAGTCAAAGATTAGGAGGTCAAGTAGCTTATGCAATAACATTTATGCTAAACTCTTACTTTACAGTGAGACAGTGTATTGTCTATGTCCAATGAATGTAGAGGCGAGATCATGTTGAGTTTATGTATTGTATTTAAAAATGTTATAAACAACAATAATGGAAAATTGAACTTTGCTCATAATTGTCTGTAGAGTAATCTAGATTTTTAGATGCTAATGAGAAAATACTAGTTGCTTAGTAAAAATATTGTCACATTAAATAGGACATGCAGGTGGACACTATGATTGCTTCTCTTTAACACGTTGACTGCTGCAAAACCAGATTCAATAGAACAATAAATTTTAAAACTTAGTACTTACAAAGTGACCTTCTAGAGCAAGTTATAGTATGACTACTTATATTAATATACTACTTATACTAGCACCTCGCTAGTGCCTTTGACAGTGTAACTAATTTGTGATCTCCTTAATGTTGTTGTAAAATATTTTTATTTACAGAAGTAACACCCCCTTTAAAACCTGCTTTCCCTATCTAATTCAAGTTTTTTGTTTTTATAGTTCCTAAAATTTTTGGTTAATTAATCAGTCAGTATGTAAGTGATAAGTATTTAGTTTTTGGTAAATAGTTGGCTAGTTAGTTTTAGATAATAAGTAAATATATATGTAATGTTAAGTCACTTTATCATCAAGTTCAATCAATTATAAATTTAAATAAATATTAATAGTATTGTTCTGAATATTTAGTTTACAGGCTTCATACTTGGACTGGACTTGTCAGTTAGGTCACATGAGACTGCAGGAGGTTTTGTATACTGATCTCCAAACTGTACTATGAAGATGGTTCTAAATTAGTCTAAATTATAACTTTAATGAGCAAGCCCTATATTATATTGTTATAGAAAGGTAACTGACATTAAATTATTCACAATGGAAGTCTTGTAGTTCTAAACAAGAGTGTTTCTAAAGTTTTGTTTCAAATATTTTGTACTTAGGCAAAATATTAAAGTAAGTACCTATATAAAAACTTTTAAAAAACCTTAACTTGTACCAAGTTTCCCTATATCACCTTGCTGCCACGAATTAAAAAAGAAATTCAAGTGTTCTAAACATCGTGACCGTAAACAGTAGCCTTGACAGCAAAACAAACATCCATCTGTGACGAGGAAACGTCACAATAGCGCGCGGTAACCCTGAGCGTAGCTGGCGGGCGCGCTCACCACCCTCACCTTGCCGAGCTTCTCCACCGGCACCATGGAGGGCGCAGGCTTCTCTGCCTTCTCCTGCAACGCCTGCAGGTCGCCGCCGGAGCCCGAGCGCGACGAGCCGCGCTGCGAACCGCGCGGCGTGCTGCCGCCGCTGCCAGCTTCGCCGGCTTTGCTTTCGTGGCTGTGGTGGCTCCCCATGGTCAATGCAGGGCTCAACGGGCACACTAATTACGTAATTAATCTCGCGCGACGCACTCACAACACGGAAAAATACTCCTTAACCTTACGACTAAAACAAATTAGACTGGTGAAGCTAAGGTTTTTGACGTTGACATTGACAGCTTGACAGCTGACCTTTTTTTTTTAATGTAGTTCGTTTCCTGAGGAACCGGCTAAGGTCATAGACCATGCTGCCATGTCATTAGTTTCTTAATTTCATAAGTATTATAATCCTAAAGATGATGATGAATGATTATAGAAATGAGAAATGATATACCCCCCAACCCCTCGAGTATCTCAGTAAAGATGTGGGGCTGGAATTTGAAAAGTGTCGTTGCACTGTTTTGTTAGATAGATCCTGTCACGTAAATTTCAGTCTTATCATCATCATCATTGTCGTCGTCGTTTATAGGCTACACGTCCACTGCTGGACATAGGCCTCTCCAAGTGCGCGCCACTGAGCACGATCCGCGGCTACTCTCAGTATACTCGAATACGACATACATTAATTAATAGTATGAGACACGATGTTACTGAAAATAATTATAGCTATGTTGTAATATTGTGGATATATTTTTTATGAAGAAGTACGTAAGCTGGTAGGAACCTCCGTGCGGAGTAGCGTGCCATTAAAATCGCGCGACGGTACAAAAAAAGTTTTTGATAAGCAAGATGTACTGAAACGCTGGACAGAGCATTTTAACGAACTGCTCAATGTAGATCGAGCAGCTGATCTGAACCATATTTCATCGATTTCGGCATTGCCAGAATATCCCAACCTCGATGAACCGCTGTCTTTAGAAGAGGTGAAGATTGCCATCAAAGAACAAAAAAACCAGAAGGCAGTTGGTACAGATAATATTGCTGGAGAACTGTTAAAGTATGGAGGAGAGAAGCTGCATATTATAATCTGGCAATTATTCCAACGCATTTGGAACGAGGAAAGAGTTCCACCTGAGTTCAAGATGTCTCGTATACAGACACTTTATAAGAACAAAGGGGACCGTTCTGATTGTAACTCCTATCGAGGTATATCGCTTCTCTCCGTTCCTGCGAAGGTATTCGCCAGAGTGCTTCTCAACCGTCTTTTACCAGTTTCGGAAAAGTTATTGCCTGAGACTCAGTTCGGGTTCCGTCCCGATAGGGGTACTTGCGAGGCTATATTTTCCATCCGCCAGCTACAGGAAAAAAGTCGGGAACAAAGCCAATCGCTTTATTTATGCTTTGTGGACTTGGAAAAAGCCTTTGACTGTGTGCCGCGGGAAGCCCTATGGACCGTACTGGCAAAATTAGGATGCTCAGAAAAGTTTGTTCGAATGATCCGACTCCTGCACGATGAAATGACCTGCTGTGTAACTTACAACGGTGAACAGACAGAGTTCTTTCCAGTAAGTTGTGGCGTCAAGCAGGGCTGTGTGCTGGCACCGACACTGTTTGCGCTCTATTTTGCAGTAGCAGTCGGTGAAGTCGTGGAGCAGATTTCTGCTGGCATAAAAATACGATTCCGAACTGATGGTGGACTTTTTAGCCTGACTAGACTCAGGGCCCACACTAAAGTGTCGCACTCAGTTGTAACGGAGATAATGTATGCAGACGATCTGTGTTTTGTTGCAAACTCGCCTCAGGATCTTCAGCTGCTGGTCTCGAATCTTCACGAAGTCTGTTGTCGGTATGGTCTTAAAATCAGTGTCTCTAAGACGGAAGTTATGGCAATGGATTTCTCTGAGAGCACAGAGCCACTTAAGATTGGTCTTGGCGATGGTGAGCTGAAACAAGTAGAGAAATTCAAGTACTTGGGCAGCACTATTACATCCCAGTGCGACCTTGAAGCCGAAATAAACAACCGTATAAACGCGGCAGCGTCTGCTTTTGGCAAACTTCGATCTAAGGTGCTACGATCACATGATTTGAAACTCGCTACCAAAATCTCGGTTTACATGGCGGTGGTTCTCCCAAACCTTTTGTACTCCTCCGAGACATGGGTCTTATATCGGAAACACATACGCACACTGGAAAAATTCCACCTTAAATGCCTGCGAGATATTTTAAACATTAAGTGGTCGGATCGGGTGAGAAATACCGATGTACTGCGACGCGCAAATGTTTGTGGAATTGAGGCGTATCTAATGCGGCGACAACTTCGTTGGTGTGGTCACGTCTCACGAATGGCTGACGACCGGGTTGCGAAACGCATTTTCTTTTCTGAGCTCCAAGATGGCAAGCGGAAACAAGGCGGCCAGTTCTTACGATTCAAGGATGTTCAGAAGAGACATATGAAGCGATGTGACATCAACCCACAGGAGTGGGAGGATGCTGCAAGCCGTCGCCCAGAATGGAGACGTCTTGTGCGAGTACAAATAAATAACTTTGAAGAGCAAAGAAAAGCCGAATTAGATGCAAAACGCGATGCTCTGAAGGCCAGACCACCTCGGGCCATCTTTTATAATTATGTCGACGGTGTCCTAACGTGCCGCCAGTGTTTGCGCACGTTCTCTAATAAGATTGGCTACTGTAGTCATCAGAGGGCACATGATAGGGCAGCTCAACTTAGCCCTAATACTGCGAATTAGTGGAACTTTCTTTTTATTTATTTTTTTCTTTTAGCAGTCACCGTAGCCGACATCGGCCAGGGAGTATATATATTTTTGTAAATAAAACAACAATTTTTTTTCGTATATTTTTTATTTTTTTTTAGTCTTCTTAAATCTAACTAAACAAAAATATTCACATTTTAGCTTTTTAAAATATACAGTTTACAACTTTCACTGTCACACACCCTAGTGTTAGAAAAAAATATATTAGGATTATTTACATATAATTTTACGCAAATATTGTTGCGAACAAATTAAAATTTGAAAAAAGACAAAGTGTTGAAAAAAATCCACGAACGGGTTCGAACCCGCACCCCATGACATGCCGGGTCAGATGTACTGCCAACTATGCTATCGTGGCTCAATCCAACTCGCCGAAGTTAATCAACACTTATCTACTTTTATTTTATAAGCCAAAGTAGACCGATTCATGGCCGGCATGTCATGGGGTGCGGGTTCGAATACCGTTTGTGGATTTTTTTCAACCCTTTGTCTGTTTTCTTTTTTCAAAATTATATTACTTGGCACCTTCGATCAACAATACACTAGATAACCGGTCAGGGTGTCAAAAACGGCCGAGCGAATAACGCCTCACATTCAAAGTGGGGTCTTATTTCTATTTAGTTCGCTGTTGACTGCGCCAACGTGATAACGTACCACAATGCCTCAATTTGTATTCAAAAACTGTAAAAATAACTATCGAAATAAAAATATATCGGAAGGAATATCATACTTTAGGTAAGTAAATGCTTTTTCATAACATAAATAATAAAATACCTAACTGTTTTTATGAAATAACAATCTTTAATTCTTAAAACCAACCCACGCGCTAACATTTGCTAATGTTTGGCCAACGTATAGTTGCTCTAGAACAGTGAATCTATGGAGTAGTTTAAAAAAAAATATAGATAGGTACTTCTACTGGCGACCCATTTCAATGTGCAAAATGAATTTCCATAGTAGCGGAAGAGAGACAGGAGGATTTTTTTAGACCTAAAAAAATTCTGTAATTTGCTCAATACATTTCAAAAAATGAAAACTGAAGGTATTATACGAAATTTACTTCGTAGGTAGGTAGGTAGGTAAGTCTATGAAAAGGATTTATGATAAAAAATATATTTGTGTAACAGTTTTTAAGTTATTTATTGGTAAAGATGTGTTTCTTGGAAGTAGCCAACATTTTGTTGATGTAAGGCTACATTATTTGTGCAAAGTTGAAAATGCTGAAATAAAAGACAAATCCAAAAGACAACTATTTAATAAGCTTAATCTATTTAAAGGTAATTGATAGAACTAATCAATTTGTTAAATGATTCAAATATTTATGCATAAATGATAATTATAACAGTGTTAAGTGATTAAGTTAAATTTACTTCATGCATTCAGCCGTCTACGTACAAGCCAGTTAGATATTGCTGTAAACGACATGTAGGTATTCATTAAATTAATTACGTAATATTTACTTTGTTTTATGATTTTAATTTTAATTATTGCATTCTCTCAAATGACCATGGAGTAATGACCTTACAGTTTTAAATTATTGTGATTATACATGTATTTAGAATTATTTTACCTTTTGTTAATGTACAATTATTTCTAATTGTTTCCTTAATTATTTTATATTGTTCGTATGCCGATAAGGCAGATCGCAGTGAAACCTTATAATTAATACAATTAGACCTAATGACTTACCTGTGCTGTGAATCACGAATAAATAATTTAAATTTGAATTTGAATTTGGTTTATTGTTCTTTATATGAAAACCACCTCAAATAATGTATATTGTTACATAAATAAAACAATTTGATTGTGATTATATTGTTATTTATATTACAATTTCTCATCAGGATTCTTTCATTTAAGCATGTATTCCAACCACGCTCAAGATAGGTATAGTTCAATATCAGTTAATTTGTACTGAATCTACTATTACATAAATGTATGCAAAGTATAATAAATTGCTTTTTGTATACCATTTTGCAGTCAAATGCATAAGCCAAAAAATAAAATAAACCTAATTCTTTGTTAAAAATAACTTCATTAAAACAAAAAATAAATTACTAAGTGCGACTCCATAATACTCTGTCGGAGCAAGTAAAGTCAATAATGCAAAAATTCGAAATGAAGTAAGTAACACTTCGTGTCTGCTATTTGCTGTTTTATTTTTATGTAATAAGGTCGAATTTGGATGTAAAGGGTCTTTGTATATATTTTTAAATACACAAGTGATTATTTCAATTTCTTATCTCTTTCTGTCGTTTTCGACGTAAGATCGTAAGTGAGTGTCATAATAATCAAAACTGTGCTTTATTCCTTGCAAAAAAAGTATAAATTAGGTTGAAATTATCAAAACTTACTTTCTCCATTTATAGTAAAGTCAGCCAATGCCACATTTGAGATTTGTTTTAGTTCGTGAGGCGATATCTAGTGTATTGTTGATCGAAGCTTGGCACCTATAATGGAAGGATTTATGTAGAATCGACTATACGACTCTTTTGTATTTTTCTACCTAAAGTCCTGCTTTAAAGGTATTGGAAGTTTCGCACAAATTGTTATATTTACATAATAGTCAGCCAACCAAAACAGTCTGGTCTATTATTTCCTCATGAGCGTAGTATGTTTCACTTTTATTTACATTAAGAATTATTATAGTTTGAGTCCCACTATGCACGAAAAAATTATATTATCGGTCAGTATCACCATCACCAATCAATCATTAATCAGTAGCTTATAAGCTAGCAGGCTAGATGGCTGGATTTAGTGAGTTGAGGATATGATTTTGACAACACATCATGAAACTGCGGTCCTAGAACAGGTGGGTGGAGCCACGTAAGCAAGGCGGCCACGAGCCTCTGGGCAGGCAGCCAGCTGCAGCCAGCCCCAGAACAAGTCTTCTGGTGGGGGTCACGTGAGAAGGGCGGCCGCGAGCCTCTGCGCGGGCAGCCAGTTGCAGCCAGCCCCAGAACAGGTCTCCTGGTAGGGGTCACGAGAGCAGGGCGGCCGCGAGCCTCTGCGCGGGCAGCCAGCTGCAGCCAGCCCCAGAACAGGTCTTCTGGTGGGGGTCACGTGAGCAGGGCGGCCGCGAGCCTCTGCGCGGGCAGCCAGCTGCAGCCAGCCCCAGAACAGGTCTTCTGGTGGGGGTCACGTGAGCAGGGCGGCCGCGAGCCTCTGCGCGGGCAGCCAGCTGCAGCCAGCCCCAGAACAGGTCTTCTGGTGGGGGTCACGTGAGCAGGGCGGCCGCGAGCCTCTGCGCGGGCAGCCAGCTGCAGCCAGCCCCAGAACAGGTCTCCTGGTAGGGGTCACGTGAGCAGGGCGGCCACGAGCTTCTGCGCGGGCAGCCAGCTGCAGCCAGCCCCAGAACAGGTCTCCTGGTGGGGGTCACGTGAGCAGGGCGGCCGCGAGCCTCTGCGCGGGCAGCTCCACCAGCGCGGTGAGCGGCACGGCCAGTGTGTACGTGGCCGCCGCCGTCGCCGCCCAGTCCCACACCTGCAACCATCATCATCAAGATTAGACAGAGCTGTTGGATTTTCTGACTGCAATTATGTGACTTCAAGCAAATTATTTAAACTATCATGGTCACTTGTAATAGAGAAATTATTAACGGGATTCTTAACATGTTTATTATATGGGAGTTGGGAGTATGTACAAGGTAGACAGGTAACCAGTATATTTGCCGTATATGAAGGGAGTAACAGATAAGGTCTGAAACATACTTAATAAGTACTCGATCAATACTTTCTTCACTCCTTTTAGAAAAGTAGCACAATGTTTACGGTACGGTCGCCGAAAGATAGTTTTCCTTTGCCTGGTGTATACAAGATCGATAGCAGCTGCAGCAGCTCCTATATTGGCCAAACGAAAAGTACTTTCGCCTGCCGAATTAAGGAGCACATCAAAGCTGCCAAGAACAACGATACGCAAAAATCGGTCATTGCTGAACATCTGTTCCAGTCGGGTCCTAATCACTTGATTGAGAGACAATCCTCAAATAATTTCGACAGAACGCCACTACACTTACCTAGATTGGTGAGAGAAGCGATTGAAATTACGATATACAAAAATTTCAATCGTGAAGATAAAAATAAATAAAATAAATAAATAAATAAATGTTTCCCACACTTACACATTTTCACTGGATTCAAACTGTGTTTGGAATCCAGTGATTAGTCTTGTTAAAAACCGCAAAAACAACATTAAAGCCGTTGCGCGTTCCGATACTGTGAGTGTAGAATGTCGTGAGCAATTTCGAGTGAATAGTGACTTAATAGAAACCGGTGGTACGGGCATCGAACGCAAAAAGCGACTAAGGAAGAGGGTAGATCGTTTTGTCTACTCATAAAAAACCCACCCGCATTAACTTCAGTAATTCTGTGATCATGGCGCATGCAACTGTGGCGAAATATCAGATACTCACAAATAATAAACATGGTAAGGATCCCGTTAATAATTATTACACTATTTCAAGCAAATTGAAGCTTGCTTTTACTGTGTTCGTAAGCTTCAACTTACATTGAGCCATGCACAGTGTCATCATCATTATCACTATCATTAGCCTATATTATTACACTGCTGGACATAGGCCTCGCCAAATGCACGCCGAAGTGCCAACTCATAAATGCCAAGAGCACGGAAAAAAATAAGGTAAAAGGATGATGATGAACGATGACAAACTCTACAACGTAGTTGTAACTATTTTACCATATCGGTAGGAATAGGAGTTAAGGCACCTAACCCGGATTGCTAGAAGGCACGGGTTTTAATCCCACTATTAGATTTTTAAACACTTTTAGTGTTGAAACACTCACAATGTCCCAGTAGGAGGCGGGCAGCAGCGCGGGGCGCGCGGCGGCCACGGTGAGCGCCACGGCCCAGTGCAGCAGCAGCGCCGCCAGCGACGCGCGCGCCGGCGCCTGCCAGCCGCGCCACGAGAACGCGCGCCGGGCACAGTCTGCGATGCCCATTTTTAATATGAATTACTGAGCCGGAAAA
>CAUJAO010000412.1:21883-50470 GCA_963082485.1 Eudonia mercurella
GCTTACAGTTACGTTGTGAGATCTGTCCCCTGCTAATAATCTGGCTAGAGACGACATAAGTAGCTCGCTGCAGTATACAGCCGTTGAGAATCTATGACTCACTGTCGACTCCATGAAACATCCCGAGCATGCAGATGGCGGTCAGCAGGCAGAAGAGCGGGCGCTCGAGGGCGGCGTGCAGCGTGGTGGCGGCTCGCGAGGAGTGGTGCTCCAGCGCCAGCCCCGACAGCACCAGCGCCACCAGCAGCGGGATGCTGCAGTGGTACAGCCGCACCAGCCACTGCGGACACACCACATCGGTATAATACAGAGGTGCCACTCAGGTCAAGTGATTGGCCTTTGAAGCATTTGGCTTTCATGTAGCTCAGTTGGTAAACAATAGCACACTTCTTTCAAGTCTGCCTTTATAAACCGGCAGCGAAATGACATTGCTTATGCATTATCGTCAGTTGATAAAGTAGTTTCCGGGTAATGCGCTTCTACTTTGGCCTATCTTCTCTCACTGACAGGAGAAATTTTAGGTTTAGATTTTCGTCATTGAGAATTATAAAACAGTTGAATATACCTTGTGTTCGTTGAATTTGAAGCCGATCTCCTGCAGGTGGAAGTGCAGGTGCGCCAACAGCAGCCCCAGCAAACTGGCGGGCAGGCTGCCCCACGGTGACATATACAGCCAGCTGAACGACGCCACGCCGCGGTACAGAGAGTGCAGGTTCCTACGACAGGGTATATGTATATTTCATGTGCCAGAATTTAAAAAATGTTGGTAGGTATATAATTAACAAGTCGTCAGTTAGTTATACTTACTCGGGATTCATGATGTACAGCATGCCTTTCCACTGGAACCAGTAGGCCAGGGCGCCGTTAACCAGACAGGCGGCCATGAACAGAACTGCCAGCACGCCAAGGCCGCGGCCGGGCTCCGCTGCCCGGCGCCCGGCCAGCAGCAGCGTCAGCGCGCACGACACCACGAACAGCTGCATATCCACTGCCAGGAACCTAATTGTTAGAGTTCTTCGTATTACTTCAATGTTTTATACCATGCACTACCATACTATCATGTATATGGGCAACACACCTAATCTCTAGCTCATTTTTATATTCTCACTGCTCGGGCAGGACATCCAGGGCATTCAGGGTAGGGCATCCATACATACATAAGAAAGTATATGGATGTAAACACCACTGGGAGGACGGGCTATACGGACCCAGTACGTATTGGTGTTAGTAACGACTACAATTTACTTGCAATCTGAAGCACGGAGAAGCTCGAGATGATACATTTTTGGTTACCCATCTGATGAACGGCCTTTGCGATAGTTGCTTAATTGCAGCAATCGCAGAAGGAGCGTGGTAACCTCTGCGCCATCGAGCTTCTTCTGCACCACACTTGCTGTTGTTGCAGGACACCTACCAGGTCTGAATGAAGCAGTGGTCGTCGGTCTGCAGCAGGTTATTGAGGAAGAGCATCTGCGTCCAGAATTTGCGGCGACAGACGGCGGCCTCGGCCTCCACTTCGGCCCACTGCGGCCCGCTGCGCAGCGCTGGCCACCACGTCGCCGCGAACCCCAGCACCAACAGGTACATCGGCCATATCCTGGGTTTGGGAGAAAATATTAGGTATCATGCATGATGTTGTAGCAACTACGCCACCCTTACCAGTATAAACTTTAATTAATAAGCTAAAATCAAAGCTCTAAAAACAAATTCAAATTCAAAATGTTTCTTTCTTTAAAAAAGTTTACAGCGCTGGAATCCTTGTACTATTGACGTTCCATTTCTACCTTTCTTTTTCAGCGTCAAATAATAGAAAATACCTTCCCTACCATAGAAGGACGCTTTGCAAAATTAAAATAGAAGGAAAAAGTCCCATGTCAACTTATTTTGCTAAAGTGGATGTTGCATGAGATGACGAGTGAATGCACGTAAAACTTGTCTATTAATATCCTCATTAGTGGACATATACCTGACGAGCCTGTTGAGCACGCACTGGGGAAGCGCGCGCAGGCGCAGCGGCTGGCTCTTGGAGTACTGCAGCAGGTTGTGCGCCAGCAGGAAGCTGGACAGCATCACGAATACCTGCACCAGCGCCGTGCCGTTGCGCACCATCATCACGATGGGGTCGCGCATCATCTGGAAGTGTCATGCCCTTCTTTGAGCTACGACCTCATCGTTGCAAGTCGTCGAAGTTTCAGCCACACACATGGCAATTGTTGGCCTTTTTTTGACTAACATTGTGCGACATCCGACAAATGTAGAGATATGCAGCTAATGCAGCTAGTGTTATTAAATTGTAATCATCATCATTATCATCATCAGCTCATTTTTGTCCCCACACTGCTGGGGCACGAGCCTTCCCTAGGGATGGATAGGGAGAACGGGCCATAAACCACCACGCGGGCCCAGTGCGGATTGATGGTTGTTAACGACTGCTAATGCAGCCGGGACCAACGGCTTTACGTGCCTTCCGAAGCACAGAGGAGCTCGAGATGATACATTTTTGGTCACCCATCCGATGACCAGCCTCTGCGAAAGTTGCTTAACCTCAGCACTCGCAGACCGGGCGCGTTAACCACTGCGCCATCGAACTCCTCTTTTGTAATAATATAATAACTATAAATTGTAATAATATAACTAAATATCAAAAAGCATAGTTAGCTTTTTGTGGAATCAATTGTCGATACGATGATCAAGAATGCGTTACAAGAATAATGTTCATTCTTTCATTTAATAAAGTTTAATAAAGTTTACCTTTTCCAAATACCGCGGGTTGTAGGAGTACAGCTTGTAGTGAATGAGGCCGCAGTGCATCCACATCACCAACAGCAGTATGAACACCCTGCAAATGATAAGGTATGGGTGAACTACAGATAATCAACATCATACTCATAGAGGCTTACAAATAAACAAAGAATAAGGTCCGAATAGTTAATCCGTGTTTTGTTCCTGTCATGTAAACGTCATTTCAAATTAGAGTAAAAGGAAAAAAAAATAAAAAAAAAATTCGCCTGCGTAAAAATAATAAGTTATAGAAAATAATAAGTAACTAGTAATAGAAAATCAACTGAAAAGGCCGGAATAAGATATTTTTTTTATTTATGCAACATCATACATAACACACAGTCGGAGGCACGCACAAAGTGAGAATGATTTGACTTATCATTAAATTTTATGCCTCCGACTGCATGTTTATGTATGCATAAATAGAATTTTTATCTTGTTCCGGCCTTTTCAGTAAATAAGTTTGGCAACGTCTTTGAGATCGAAGTCTCTGTACTCGGTTTAGTCTTATTATTACCAGCACCGTATCTCCAGCTGACCTGAGTCCCTGCGCGGGCTGCAGCGCGGCGGAGCCCGCGTGCGGCGCCGTTAGCCGCTGCCAGCTGCTGCGCCACGACCACGCCATCAGGTACAGGTTTTCTGCAGGTGTAATGAGGGTTTAAGAAAGATCTACGTCAGAAGTGGCGTGTTAACAAGCCTTGAGTGTAGGTCGTAGCAATTCTGGGTGTCCAGGAAAACTTTATAAAAAGTGGCTGAAGTGAAAATTGACCTTTTATTTAGTTGCACCTGTCCCGATGTTTGTTTGTTTGTTAGTTTGTCTGCAATCAAATCTTGCAAGCTAAATTTGATCCACTTCCCAGTTACCGATTGAGCTGAAATGTTGCATGCATGTGTAAATCGAATGACAATGCAAAATGATTATGACATGGAGCTGATCTGATAATAGAACCGGAAGGTGGCCATAGGAACTCGGTAATTAAACGACACAACCCTATCGAGTTTAGGCTCATATGATTCGTCTTGATGAGTACTTTAGTGCAAGATGCTAGCCAGGGTCTGATGATGGAATCGGAAGGTGGCCATAGGAACTCGGAAGTTAAACGACACAACCTTATCGAGATTGGCCTCACACGTTTTTATTTATAAAAAAATTGGGTCTGTGATAAAAAACGCAAAGATTTAATACAAGGTGTAAGGGTTTTATAAAATTATGCAATTAGGTATATGTACAATATGGGATTATTGTGACGTAGACGAAGAAGGTTAATTATCGTTAAAGGTTGCAATGTAGGTACCTATATAATGGTTTTTTTTCTTATTATCAGGTTAAATCTTTTTTAATTTTTTAGTTCTTTTTTTTATTAACAAGTAATAAAAGCTCGTTTTTAAAAAGTTTTTCTTTTCATAACCCAAGCCAAAAAAAAGGGTGAACTAAATATCTCTGCATCCATACTACCAAAAGAATACGTACTTTTCGTATCATCAGCCGTCATCAAGTCATACGTAGTTCCAACAATATTGCAAAACAGGATGCAGAATACCGCGACCAGGAACGCAATTTTGGGTGTGTCCAACTCTATCTCCCGCGACGCCTGCTGCGAACTCTTGCAGTAGTCCATGGAGAGAGGCGTGGTTTGCAGGCGCCGCGTGCGGGCCCAGCGCGCGACGCACGCGGCGAAGCGCTGGGATTGGTTGAGGGACGCGGCATCGGCGTCGGCGCCGGCGTCGGCCACGTTCGGACAGCGTGAGCTCACACAGTAGCCGCGGTGAAGCACGGTACGGTTGAAGTGGAGCGGCTGCTTTGAGTATTCCTAGGAAAACAGAAAATTGTCTAGCATTAGAAATTGTGCTTGCATTGCTTTAAAGAGTCACTTCTGGCAAACGAGCATACGGCCCACGATAAAGAGCGGCGCAGCTCATGGACTCTTGCGACACTTATCTCGCGTGCTTTTCCGACCATGAAGCTTCAGTTCCATTGTCTCTATGCTCTTTATTCTTTTAAAACATTGTAGCTTGGCTGTAGAAATAGGTATTAAGGGTGGTCACCATCCATTCAGATTCTGGGAAATATCCTTACACTATTATTTACATAAATATAATTTTACGCAAATATTGTTGCGAAAAAATTACAATCCGAAAAAAGACAAAGTGTTAAAAAAATTCCACAAGCGGGATTCGAACCCGCACCCCATGACATGCCGGGTCAGGTGCAGTGCCTTACCTTACCTACGTTTTGCTTATCTGTAAGTAAGAGTAGATAGTGTTAATTTCGGCGAGTTGGATAGAGCCACGATAGCATAGATGGTAGTGCACCTAGTCCGGCATGTCATGGGGGTGCGGGTTCGAATCCCGCTCGTGGAATTTTTTTAACACTTTGTCTTTTTTCAGATCCTTACACTAGACAAAGGTCACGTTAACATATCACCCGCGTGTGCATTGTTGTGTTCCGGCAGCTAGAGATAAGATAGCCAGTGCCTCAGTAGTTGAGGATTCCGGATGAAGTGCGCTTCCACCTTCGACCTTATAATCACTTAACATCACGTGCGATGAAGGCGAAGTGCTTACCCATGAAAAATAAAAAAGTGCTTTTA
Source organism: Eudonia mercurella (assembly GCA_963082485.1). Taxonomy (NCBI): domain Eukaryota; kingdom Metazoa; phylum Arthropoda; class Insecta; order Lepidoptera; family Crambidae; genus Eudonia; species Eudonia mercurella. Next base: position 27,256 of record CAUJAO010000412.1, read on the forward strand.
AACATTATAGAAAAGGCCTCGTAATAAAACGTTTATTACGCCGAAGACAATGATATTTCTAAATCGACTAGCCACTTACCACCATTAGATCAAAGATGCGGTGGCTTTGCCCGAGGGGTGCGAGGCCGAAGCTGCCGAGGCAGTAGAGGCCGTCGCGTGAGGCCAGGCAGGCCTCGTAGTCGTCCAGGTGGTACAGCCGCGGGAACTGCCAGTAGTCTTCAGCTAGAAAGAAACCACAATTATTTATAAATTTCATTTAATTTGTGCCCTAAAAAATTAAACTGAACTTCTGTTTATTTTATACAGAAACCTTAAAAAATTACATCAACAATAACAACTAAACATCCTTTACAATATAGTAACTAAATTGCTTTGAGACTAGGCCACCAACTTTACCGGTAAGTCCGTGCCCATCAGATAGAAAATCAAATTATGCTCAACAAACTATTTGAATGAAGTAATTTAGCATATTTACTTTACCTAATGAACTTCTGACATGTTATGGTTTAGTTAAATAAGACGTTACAGCTAAAAACGGCCACTTTTAACTAGACCGTTACTACTAAGTTAATAGGAAGGATGCTGCTTGTGACGTGCGTGACGACGATGATGCGTCATCGTCACTGCGAGTGCGTGGCTCAGCCGAGAAATGCTGAGTTCACTGCACAATTTAATGTGTTAAAAGTTTACTGAGCTATTGCAGACCCCTGATTCACGTACTGCGGACCCCTTAGGGACACTTTAAGAAACCCTGATCTATAGGCTGAATTCAAAAATGTTTGTGTCCACCAACAACAAAAAAATTCATGTGCTTAAAACAGCTACAACATTATACATAGTCTATGGCTACAACAACTACTATTCGATATGTACTACACACGCCTGCACTGCACATCAGACTACCACGATGTGTCAAATGTCCTCAATATACTTTGAACTTTATGTGTATGACATACGGTTGAATATTTAATAAAGAAATGTATCAGTTTTGGATAGGTCGATGTGCAGCCGTCTGTACATACTAAGTTATATTATAATATTTGATGAACATGTATTTTTTTATGTTAAGAACCAAAACTGTAAATAGATTTCTGCAAGTAAAATATAAATTAATAAAGTTTTTGGAATTTGCAAGTTTCTCAACATATTTTGCTGTAATTATTTGCCATCGGGAGCTCAATGGCGCAGTGGTTAACGCGCCCGGTCTGCGAGTGCTGACGTTAAGCAACTTTCGCAAGGGCCGGTCATCGGATGGGTGACCAAAAATTTATCATCTGGAGCTCCTCCGTGCTTCGGAAGGCACGTAAAGCCGTTGGTCCCGGCTGCATTAGCAGTCGTTAACAACCACCAATCCGCACCGGGCCCGCGTGGTGGTTTATGGCCCGTTCTCCCTTTCCATCCATAGGGAAGGCTCGTGCCCCAACAGTGGGGACATAAAATGAGCTGATGATGATGATGATGATTTGCCATCGTAAAAAATTATATTTTAGAATCTACGAGTATATAAAAAAATTGTCAACGTATTAAAATATATACCTGCAAGCTCCTTTGCTCCGAGTCCCGGAACGATCAAAAGCGCCCACAGCACTGACCACATTGTTTCGACTAACAACTAATTTTAATCATTAACAAACTCTGGTCTTCTGCAGTAACTATACAGCTGTAACCCGGGCTGCCTGCTGATGCTGTGCCATTAGCGTCGCCGCGCGCACTGGCCGCGCCCAGCGACGCTCTCATTTATAACCTCCACCTGCATCTGGCTGGTCGAACTTCCTCCCATACAAAACAAAAACACATCCAATTTAATTTACGAGTCTTAAAAAATAAAAACCTTGTTTTTAATATATTTTTTTATACATTTAGAACACTAGATAACGCAATATTGGTCTTGTATTTACTGCGATACACGTTTTTTTCTAATTAGCTAAAATATTATGTTTACTTCAATCAGCGCTGTTTACGAGTTATTGAGTGTTAAGTGTTATAATTAATAGGAAAATCCATTTGAAGTGATAGATGCAGCCGCGTCGCGCGCCGTGACGTAACGCGTTGATGTCTTCTTAATGAAATCCGGAAAATCTAATTGCGCAGAGATCGCACGTTAATGAAATATCCCCAAAACATATACCTACAGAGATAGTAGCATTCAATGACTGGGCTTATCAAAAGCCGGAACTAGCCTAACTAACAAAACTAAGACTTAAGACCTTTTATGTACACAGTGAACTATACACAATTATAATATTCTAACTGTTGTTGAGCACGTTGAATTTCTTAAATGGCGTTTCAGCCTCGCATAAACATTTAATTTATACTATAACTTAAAAAGATAATCATGTAATTTACTACAATATCTGAGCATCAAGTGCACTTATCGTTCTTTGCCATGTGATCTTTTCAATTTATAAGATAATTTCACCCGCGTTAATTAGCGACTGTTCCACTCCTATTAGTCATAGCGTGATGTAATATAGCCTATAGCCTTCCTCAATAAATGTACTATTCAACACAAAAAGAATTTTTCAATTCGAACCAGTAGTTCTTGAGATTAGCGCGTTCAAACAAACAAACAAACAAACAAACAAACAAACAAACAAACTCTTCAGCTTTATAATATTAGTATAGATTATATGTTTAAAACAAGTACAATCCGCAACAAGAGAAGTGAAACTACTTATTGAAACCTTTTAGCGTCGGTGGTAGGGCTCCTCCCGTACAGGCTACCACACTAATCCTGCCGCTAAGCAGCAGAGCCCTACATTGTGATGGTCTATTTCTATTCTGTTTCGATTCTTCGTCCCTAATTTCATGTACGAGTATGTTGTCTATGATTGTGTCATCTCGAAAATCCCGTAAACTCTTTAATATTCCTAAAATTCATAATAGATCCTTGCAAATAAAAAGTTATTGGTCTTGACACTGTGACAATTACATTATTATTAATGGGCCGTTACTGTCCCGAGTGAGGAGCTCGATGGCGCAGTGGTTAACGCGCCCGGTCTGCGAGTGCTGAGGTTAAGTAACTTTCGCAAAGGCCGGTCATCGGATGGGTGACCAAAAATTTATTACCTCGAGCTCCTCCGTGCTTCGGAAGGCACGTTAAGCCGTTGGTCCCGGCTGCATTAGCAGTCGTTAACAACCACCAATCCGCACTGGGCCCGCGTGGTGGTTTATAGCCCGTTCTCCCTATCCATCCATAGGGAAGGCTCGTGCCCCAGCAGTGGGGACATAAATGAGCTGATGATGATGATGATGACTGTCCCGTAGACCGCATAATTATGGTACACAACTATTTTGACTATTGTATGCCTGGGAATTGTAATATTTTATTTTATATTTGCAAGCCATTGTTGACGGCTGAATGGGCCGAACTTTTATACTATTAAAAGAACTTCAGTGTACCTATTGGGTAAATTATATTCAAAGATAAATAAGTTATATTCAATTATCTTATATTCTTCTTACTCTATAACCAGGGAACCTTTTAAGAAACCCTTTTGCTAAATTCTAACTATTTTCTAACTTCCTTGTGGCGGCTCCACCTACCGCATACGCCGCACATTGACACGAACCTTCTCAACTGTGTCAACAGATGGCGCCACAAACGCTTACCAACGACGTCGCCATACTACGACGTGAAATAGTATGGGAAGCCTGCATCGCGGTAGCGAAGTTTCACCGTCTCCTTCGCTATATATAGCACCTCCAACTAACATCCGTCGGACCTCGGTCCCCGAGCTATACCACCCAGCTCGGAGGAAGATCTTCCCTTTGGCCTTCCTCAATGTGGCATTCCATCCTACCACCAGGCTATCCTACAGTGGTGACCCCGACGTGATGTACCATTGGCATCCCACCTACCACCAGGCTCCCTACATCCTTAATAAGCTTTAGATAGAGAAAATAGAAAATATAATTAATTACCATTTAATCTAGCTATTACTCGTATTAACAACTTAGAACTAGTGACATTGAATTGGTCTCACTCAGCATAATGTCGAGATACCAGGTTGGCACCCCGACGCTGACCCCTTTTTACGAAAATGCGCGGGCGGAGGAATATGAAATTTCGCACACTTATAGTTTATATAGAGAAGGATTGCAGACTGTTAATATATTTTTAAAATTATGCATAAACAATACATTAAATCAATAAAACAAACATTACACACACTACCATGTATTTGACACACACGCATATTATATACTCTTTTCAAAAATTTCAAAAATGGAAGTGGAGCGGCCGAAATCTGTCAATGCCAATTCAAACTCACATTCTATTTTTTAAAATTTTTCATTGCTTAGGATACAATCCGGGCAGCCTTAATAAAATTACGGTTGCATTTCGACTACTGGGCGACCACTAGTTAGTAATAAAATAACAATCGAACGCTTTGCTGAGCAGGCGCAATGATAATAAAGCAATGACATAAAGGTGCAGAGTTGTAGACGCCGCATCCCGTGCGTCATCGGCACTCATCCGGGGCGTGTGTTCCGTATAGCTGTTTGATGATCAACTTTGTATAAACCTAAGTACCTATGAAAAAATATTCAAGTTTTTGAGAAGTTGAAGTTCTTCCTAAACCTTCATAGCAAAATGGTTACTTTATTGCCACGTCTACAGCGTCACTTTCTAGAACCTTTCTAGTTATTAAGACCGGCCCTTTTTTATCAACACATATGGACTAATAATATAGTACATGCCAACCCACATGGTTTGCCTTGGGAGGCTAGGCCAGCTGTGCGTGTTTGTAGACTTGTTTTAATCGTTGGGCCTAAGTTTTGGTTCATTATTTTAAGAAGAACACACTTTTTGTGCATCGAACATCTTTATTAGTTATCTACTACGGAAAGAGAAAAAGCGTGCTTATATGCTAGTGTTACCTATTAAACGTCGGTTCCTCGTATTCAACCCAAGCATTATTCGTTCGACTACAGACGAAGCGACGCTTCAGGTTGAAATTTAAATTATTTGTAGTTTATTTACCTTTTAGATGATTAAAAATGTATTATAATTATTAAGACGAGTTAATTGTGCATTTCCTAGTTATAAAAATGACAAAGAAAAAAAGTGGAACCCTATATAAGTGCAAGGCGAGCGCATTCAGTGCGCGCGCGGATTTACTGCCATGACCTCTCATGGCAGAAATAAATGCTTTCGTAAACTATAACAATTACTCTTCGCGACTGCCGTATTTCTGAGGGACCTTCGAAGAAGCTGCCTGTTATAAATTAAGTCAACAATAAATTACAGAAACTGTTTTTACAAATACAGGTAAACAATATAATAAAATATTGTATGTAGATAAAGAAATGTAAGTTTAGATTTAGCTATAATTTATGTTTTAATCCATGTATAAATTTATAGCTATGGCAGAATAACAGGGTTTGTGGGTCTCCTGCAAACACTGAGCCATAGACCTTTTTGTCTATGTTTTTTTTGGCAAATAAATATACTTATTATTATTATTATCTCTTTTATTTATTTTCTTTCTTAAAACTAGATTTTTACAATATTTTAATATAAAAACAATAAAACATTATAAAAACCTAATCCTAGAGTACCACCAGCAGCGGGGCAGGGCCCAAGCTACCGGTGGTCAGGGCTGCAGAGTGAGGAACCTTCTGACAATACGTGCCGTGTCTAGGAGTACTGCCTTTTGCATCTGACCCTTAACCCAACCTTTCAGCGAGAGCCTCTCTAGGTGTTGATCGAGGCTCTTCGCTATCAGACCGTTTGCCGAAACGACTATCGGTACAATAATGGTTGAATCCACATCCCACATGGCGGTAACCTCGTGAGCCAAGTCAAAGTACTTACTGAGCTTGTCCTTCTCGGCTTTCACAAGGTTCTCATCGTGAGGTATGGTGATATCTACCAGTATTGCCCGGCGCTGGGATCGGTCGATTTTTACTCTAACTAAAGGCTCTTTAAGACATATACGAGTTAAATATAAGGCATTGTCTCCTGTGATACCACGCTGCTGTAATACTATTATCAATAATCGTTTCTGTGGTCTAGTGATTAAAACCACCGATTTAGACCTAGAGGTCCCGGGTCCGATTCACAGCGGGGAGTACGTGTTTGTTCTCAGTTTGCTTGGTGGTAGGGTTTGCCGGGCTATAACCACCACCTCTTTAAATATGACGCCATAACATCAATGTTTATAGCTTTGTTGTATAATATTCCGTCAGTTAAAATAAGATGGCTAGTTCGTCATACGAGACAGGTGAGATAAAGGTCGAGTGCTGTATTGTACGGAATTAATAAATAACTTTTTATTTGAAAAAAGACAAAGTGTTGAAAAAAAAATCTACGAGCGGGATTCGAACCCGCACCCCATGACATGCCGGGCAAGGTGCACCTGATTTTTTTTTCAACATTATCTTTTTTCAAATTATACTTTTATATTTATATTTTTAAATTATACTTACAATTATACTTAATTATACTTCGCAACAATATTTGCGTGAAATTATATGTAAGTAATCATAACTTTTTATACTGTGATGAATAATAACTTTTTATATTATAATCAATAACAATAACAATGGAAATGTTCGGTACCTGCTGTTGTCGCAATGAGTAGGTAGCAGATGACTTGATTCGGATTAAAACGACTCTAACTCCATAGTATGTTAGAATGATATACGAAAAAATAAGCGTTGAGGAAAATAGAAAGCCTATTTTGGGGTCCCACTGCTGGGCTAACGTCTCCATCTTTGAAATAAAGTCTTCGCTACAATTGATAGGCATTTATGCTTATATATCCGGGCTATTCATAGAATAATCCGGAGCACACTTTGTTCGATCGGTGATTGAACCCAGGACCCTCGGATATAGACCCTATACCCTAGCATTTTAGTATATTTATTCTACTCTTTGATTTTGCCACCCGGCCACCGAGGCATCAAGATTATTTTAATTGGTTTATTTTAATTGTATATGTGATGCCATTGAGAACAGATCGTTTCGAACTCTAAGAACAAACTCAGAATGATTTTAAGTAAATAACATCCACACCAAAAGTATCCTAAAATATTTACGTTTGAATTGGATTTATAAAAACCGTTTGAAGATAGTTAACTAAAAATAGCCGAGATAACAACCAAAACTGGTTCCGTCTGCGTCAGAGCGTCATCGTCATTTGTTTCTTTTGTGGCGGTCGGGTGCGCTTGAACCGCGCGTCATCGTTAGAAGTGCCGCCTTTGGATCCGTTTCCTGTTCGGCTTAAATACTACTTGCGATGGGTCGATCGCAAGGAGGGTGGTTTTTCTTTATGGTTTGCACAGGTCCTCACCGGACATGACGAGGCTATATGGTCTGTGGTCGAGGGCCTACGACGGTTTGCCTCGAGTGCAGCGCAGCCGTTAGACGCGGCAACCCACACCCTGGTTGGCGATTTTTTAAACTCATCGTTGATCTCGATAATAAAATTGACATGAATACACTACCAAACATAATAAGTATTGCATGATTTACAATATTATAGCCGTCGGAGAATTTTCGTCGTCAAAAATAGATTAATTGAATAATAGCTAAATTATATGAAAAAAATCTAGTGATAATGAGTATACGCCTAACGCCACGAAGGTTGTAGGCGAACTGAGTTAAAATGCTTAACAATGAAATAACGCTGAAATACAACTAAGTAAAGCTTGGATGTAGGTATGATGTTGGTAAAGCCACTGGACTTTGAATAAGAGAAAATAGAGCACTCAGAACTGATATCACAGCGTGATAATAAGTCACCTGTTCAAAAACCTCCCTGGCTTATAGCCGGGCATTTGACAGCGAGCGCTAGAAAGGTGTCCTGTCATCACACGCGACCTTAACGCAGATGGCTGTAGAAATACCATGGTCGAAAGCAAGTGGTCGCAGGACGCCTTCGCCTCGTACTGTCCTGCCTACTGCGAGCCCATCATCGCACGTAAGGTAGAGGCGGAGGGGGCGAGGAAGGACAAACCTCTTTCCAGTGTGTCAAGGTGCCGACGAGTGGGTCGTCACAGGAGACACGGGTTGTTGCACCCGTCCTAACTAATCGCGGGGGTGGAGGTCACCACCTTCCCCACACTCCCCGCGACATAATCTCCAAGAAGTGAAGGACCTGGTACCAGGGGGGTTCGGTGCCTTCGTGGAGGCCGTAGGGTTATAATGGAGTGCCGTAGAAGGGGCCACCGCGCGAACCGCGAAAGGCTCCGTTGAATTCTTCGGCTTCGCAATCACGGAAAACGGGCACCAAGTGGTTTAGTGAAAGACGTACGCTAAGCTATTCCAAGATATTGTATGAACAGAGGCCCAGTCAAAGTAAATCCAAAGGTAGACACTAACTAACGTAGCTGTTTTCTAAATATATCCAAAGTTTCTACATAAGTATGGTTTAGTTACATTGAAATAACATTATTTGAAAGCAAATTAGCGCCTAATCTTTGTAATACTGCAATATAGTCCCGAGCGTATTAAGCCGGTAGAGAACTCAAGGCGCTGCCGACCAGCAACACGGTTATGTAAAAGGTTTACTCAATTGGTAAAGTGTAAGTATTACCTGAAGCGCGTTTGCATCACATTAGCGCATTATAATTTGATAACAGCCATATTGACCGCGATCTGCGACGGCCGGCAAGGAAATAGTGCATACTAAGCGTATTACGTAGGGCGCTGTGATTGAAGAAATATAGTAATTAGTTCCAATTTCAATATGATATAGTTACAAACGCATCACATCACTACCGGTTCAGATGGCCGCAGGTCACGGTCGCGCGATTTTTGACGTTTCAGAGCGCTGAGTGCAAGTTTTTTCACAATTAACGATCTGGTTAAAGTTGATTAGAACTTGTTTACTCCAACTTGATCGACCAGTAATAAAACTCACACTAAGCGCGGTCACGAAATAATGACACTGCAGAAGGTAAGCTTCAAACTAACGCGCTCGAGCAACGCACACATAGACTCACGAACGGAATCTCGAAATACCTTCTGAGTGCCTGCAGGGTGCCTAGTGTGAGTTTTGTTTACTATCCGCATTCATTCGATTACGTTTATGATAACGAAAATTAGTATGGCATTGAAGCAGCGCCTCCTGGCGACGTACGAGATGAGTTAAAATTTTGCCATACAAATTTTCGTTTTCGTTGATCTTTTGAACGCCACGGACATGTATAGAAGACAAACAATTTCGTGCGCTACACGCCACGTCTTTTATAGGCCTTTGTTTATTTTAAAAACAGCAATAATATTCTGGCCACGAATTTTTACGTGCCCCAGACGCCGTAGTCTTCATAGCAAGACGCCTAGTGACGTGTTTCGATAATAAGTTATTAACGAATTCATAGACACTAACGATTAAGTAAAACAATTTAAAAAAATATATTGTTTATATGTTACAAAAAACTATCTTATTTTGCTCTAGATACGTAGATTAATAAAAATATAATTTGATGTCATAACTATAATATGATACTACATTGCTACTAATATAATTAACTAATAAAAAATAAATTGTATTTGTTTTTTCGTTACTTGACTGACTAACTATTATTGAATAAGCAAAGTATTTAATTAATATATTTTAGTCCACATTGCATGCCGTGGCAGCCGAAAAAAATGTTGCTTGTATTCGTTTTAATTTTGTTGGTTGTCTTATTAAATTAAATAAAAAATAAAATACTAACAGATTATAAATATATGTAAGTATATATATTTTTGAACAAAACTTTATTTTTTCAGATTAATACTTTTTAATATAAAAAAAAATTGTTTTATTACAACAACGTTAATATATGAAATAAACGGTTTTGTTACTTTATTTCACCGTAAACAAATGTCAAAAATTGCGAATTTCCATAAAATGTTCTAAACTTTGAGCTTTGATATATCCAAAAAGTTAATAAAAATATTTTTGTCAATTTAATACCTATGTGCAACCTTTTGTAGGTATTCGAGATTGTTATGATAAGATTGACTTTTCTTCATACATTTCACGCTCCACCCTAATGGACATCCCTAATAAAAACAGAATTTAACGTGCTACGGGCGCTGCGGTCTTGTTAGGAAGACAACGTGATGACGTCATATGACGATAGGGATGTATCTACCCAATTTATTATGGCTGATCCTAGTTTTGTATCTGTTTTGTTTTTATTTGCATTGCATTCTATATTTCCTTATTACCGGGATTGTGAAATAAAACGAAGATTTCGAAGTTCATTATTTTAATTTATTAAATTAAAATAAAAGTAAATCTTATCACAATAAATCTGAAACCTTATAAGTAAAAAAACACGTAAATATAATTTTTACCTCACTTGCTCGAAAAAGCTTACTCCTCCTTCAAAATCTGGGTGGAAAAGTACTTTTTCACCCCTTAGTGGAAAAGGTTTTTGAATTTAGAACATGACTATGAACACTATGGTGCGCACTATTCTTATACTGTAAAATAAGAAATTCGAACTTCGTATTGTGCCGCCCCGCTCACACTAATAAATGTGTAAAAGAGACAGTATATTACGAATTTAGAACTTGTTAGACCACCTAATTTTTCTTTCTTAAAAAATAATATTTTTTCCTCTGAATAGAAAAGGCAAAGAGATCTAAGCCCATACAGCCAAGTCTGCTGTAGGTATATTATTTTCTCTGGTTTATGAAGAGTCACATCACAGTCGGTTTGTCTTGGTTCGTCCCAGTCAATCGCACTAATATTATAAATGCGAAAGTTTGTGTGTTTGCAAATATTTGGTGCTTCTTCACGATGCAACGGATGGATGGATTTGGATGAAATTCGGTATACAGATAGTTTATAACCTGGATTAACACATAGATAGTTTTTATCCCGATATTCCCACAGGAAAGAAACTCATAATTTACTACTTAAGTCTTGGATTTGATGTTGGGAATAGCGGATAATCAAGAGTGGTTGATTATCCACTAAACAATATTATTTATAACTAGCGGCCGCCCACAGTTTCACCCGCGTGGTTCCCGTTTCCGTGGGAATATCGGGTTAAAAAATATTCTATGTGTTAATCCAGGTTATAAACTATCTGTATGCCGATTTCATCCAAATCCATCCATCCGTTGCAAAAGTGTGAAGAAGCAACAAATATAATACACACACACACACACACACATACCCAACTTTCGCATTTATAATATTAGTGTGATAAAGCTCAACTGTTTTTCTTCTATCCACCATTTTCTCGAAGTAGTGAGGCAAAAAGTGTAAAAAGTAAAAAGTGTTGAATAATTTCGACGGGCTGGTTAGAACCACGATAGCGCAATTGGAAGAGCACCTGACCCGGTATGTCAGAAGGGTGCAGGTTCAAATACTGCTCGTGGATTTTTTTTTCAGCATTTGTGTTTTTGTAATTTGTTCGCAACAAAATTTGCGTTACAAATTGCGTTATAAATATTTCTCTTGTGACGTCACATCAAAATAAACAAGTCTCAGCCCTAGTGGTTTAGTAACCTCTGTGTACTTACATTTATTATCACTGCTGCTTGCTTATGCGCGCCTGACACGTATCACTTCATTAATATAAATATTCCATGACAAATTGAAGTTAATAATTATGTCTTAATAACAACACATACAAGTTCTAGATGGGATATAGGTACTTTGGATCTTTGTGTGTAACAATAGTAGATTGTACACCAAGGGGATAAAGCACTGTATTATGTCACGGGCGCGATATTGAATCCTGAGCGTAACGAAGGATTCCAGATTTAAATCCCGAGCGTAGCGAGGGGGTTTTGAGTTGATTCCCGAGCGAAGCGAGGAAATTAAAATGGAGTTTTGAGAGCAGTGAAGGATTTAAGCGCGCCCAAGGCAAAATCAGTTTTATCCCTGAGGAGTATACTCTACTTTTCTCACCTTTTGCGAGACAATAAAAACCAAGGCTACTAGAAAAGTATTTTTCCTTCGAATTCTCTGGTAGTAGGTTATTAACAATACCTAAGGCGTCTAATTTAATGGACTCCGGAGTTAAATCACTTTCGTCACTCGACATTTTCTTAATGTTTTATTCTATATTCTTTTGCAGTTTTGTCTGATACTGATTGCACCGTATTGAAATACTCGCGGCTTTTGTTTTAAGTATTGATTTTTTTTCGTTCGGCTTGCCGTGGCGTGGCCAGCTCAATTATCGAATAAGTTCGATTTTCAAATAAATGAGGCGCGGCGCGCGCCGCCGTCCACCTCCTCGCCGTCGGCCACCAGCAGCTGGAGCAGCCGCGCGCCGCGCGATTTTGACGAAATTAGACTTTAAATGCATAACAATAAGAACTAAGAGAAGTGAGAATCACATTACTGCCCGGCGGGTTATAATGAAATTCAGTACAACATTACACCCCGGCAAAAGACAAGGGCTATAATGATTTACTTTGAGTAAGGTTTGCATGATATATAATGAGGCATTGTCGAGCAGGTGGTGTGAAAATTAATTTTATTATGATGATTCAAATAGAGTATGATGTGTTTTTATTATAACCAGGCTGTTTTATCATCTAAATATTCTTTTACTGTATAATAACCTTTTATGAGTAATAAAGATTTCACATGTTTTTTAAACTTATCTAAAGGTAAATCTAGTACAGTACTTGGTATTTTATTGTAATAGTGTATACCTTGCCCCAAGGAAGAACCAAGAACCTTTTGTAACCTGAACAGTGGCATTACAAGTTTTGTCTTATTTCTAGTATTGAATTTGTGTACGTCACCATGTTTAGTAAAGGAGTTGATATTGCAACGTACAAAAACTATACAATTATAAATATATTGAGATGCAACTGTCAGGACACCAATCTCCCTAAAAAGATTTCTTAAGGAAGTTCGTGATCCTAGTTTATAGATTGTTCTTATTGCTCGTTTCTGTAGAATGAATATAGTTTCAATATCAGCCGCTGTTCCCCACAGTAGGACGCCATACGACATGACACTATGAAAATAACTAAAATAAACTGTTCTAGCAGTTTCAACGTCTGTTAACTGCCTAATTTTTCTAATGGCATAAGCAGTTAGAATTGTAAGAAACACCTTACCCTATAGTATTATTATTAATTTATATATTAGTACAATAAAACTCACATTCTTTTAAATGGTGTATTTCTCCCAACAAACAGTTACAGCTCAAAATCAACCGTCCACCACGAACGCCCAAGCCAAAGTGACCGTCATTTAGTGACTCGATCCGCCATGTTATTTTCCCTCCATTCGTTCCCGCCAACACTCAGTGTTGCCAGTGAAATAAAAACATTAATCTCGTTCAGAAACGAGTAGCAAATGGGATATAAATTACTAAATTATTAATCAACCTAACACTCGTCCATCCTGACGAGGTGCATGTCCCCATGCACTAGTAAACCTAACACTTGGCCAATCGAGTCACTTTACAATATCATAATTATCTTATACTTACTCGTACTATTCAATTCAATTAATAAAACTTACTCAAAATATTGACAATATCCAATACATCGCATCTCTGAGTTTAAATTAAACTATAGTTTTATTTATTAATATCACACAATAACTTAAATTTGTTTTTACTAAAAACGCAAAATAACTCTAGTCGTCGCTTTCATTGTATTTAAAAATAGTTAATTATTAATTAACAAATCTTAATCAAAACATACTACGTTTCCGATAAATCAATATTACTAATTATAATACTGCAACAATACTCAATCATTGTGGTTTGATTAAATGTTTTAATAAAAGAGTGCATCGACTGGAAAACATATCCAAATCTTACAATCATAATTTATAGAAAACTATCACAAATCTCAAATTTACCGATCAAAATAAGTAATGATCTTCTAATAAACCAAACTATTATTAGTTAACAAAACTTAATCAAAACATACTACGTTTCTGATAAATCAATATTATAATACAGCATAAACTCTCAATCATTGTGGTTTGGTCAAATGTTTTAATAAATGAGTGCATCAACTGGAAATGATATCCAAATCTTACAACCATAATTTATAGAAAACTGTTACAGATCTCCAATTTACCCATCAAAATAAGTATTTTTTTTAATAAACCAAACTAAGTCTAAAAATAGTACTTTAAAAACAGAACACAACCACTTGCAAACCCTCTTACTTGCAAGTGATCGTCACAAAACTTCCTTCATAGCCAACGCAACCACTTTCAAAACCCTTCCTTCATGCAAGTGATCGCATAGGGTAACGATCTATGAACCCTCCCTTCTCATAGATAGTCTCAAACTTCTATTCATGTAAACCCTCCTTCTCATACATACATTTCATCATAATCGAATCAATATTCATATATTATAAATTATTATTATTCATATCTATTGTTGCTTATTTGTTGTTTATTAATTTGTTGTTTTTGCCTTTGTTAACTTAGTAATAATACTCTATAATTTATACTTTTGTTGTATAAAAAATATATTAAAAACCCCAAATTGTTGCAATACCCAGGTATTTGTTGCATTGTTGCAATACAGGGTCATGTTAAGGGACTATTTATAATATTGTAAGATCTGTACCATACCAGCATGATGCAATAAATAATTATGACCTATGACCATGACTATGACTGCAACTCCATTGCTACCGCTGTATCTAATGGTAGTCAAACATTATCAACATGTAATTTCCTTCTTAGCTATCACTACAGCAAATAACAAAATGAGTCTTAGAGCATCAATCATTTACACTTAATCATTTTCTTCATACTAACATCATTATCATTTATATATAAATTATCCACTCAACGATAGTCTTCAATTAGAACGTACAAAATACTAAGTTAATAATCATTAAATTATTAATTATTACACAACAGTGCCATATGGTTAATAATAATAATAATACACAACTCATCGTAATAAATTATTTGAAACAGTAGTTTAACATAAACATGTAAAATATACCTAATGGTACTCTTACATAACCAAGATATGATTTTCTTCTTAGCTATCACTACAGCAAATAAGGAAATAAGTCTTAGAGTATCAAACATTTACACTTATTAATTTTCATATCATCATTCATTATCATCATATGATTATCATTTTTATATAAATTATCTACTCAACGATAGTCTTCAATTAGATCGTACAAAATACCACGTTAATAATCATTAAATTATTAATTATTACACAACAGTGCCATAAAGTTAATAATAATAATATACAACTCATCATAATAAATTATTTGAAACAGTAGTTTAACATAAACAAACATGTAAAATATAGTGCCCATTACCATAATTTAACAGTCGTAAATAGGAATAAATATAAACAAAACAATAAAATAAAAATCACAATAAAAGGCAGTTACTAAGAATAGCAATCGACTCAACTAATAATCACTTTCTGTGTCGCTTAAATTGAAATTATTATCTATATCATTATCAACATTCTCACTTAAATCGACTAAATTAACACAGGGCAACGTCCTATCGGCATCGACGGTGGTCTGTGACGCTTATACTCAGTGTATAGCAGCTACTCTATAGCGTTCGTCACCTAACACTTCCACGACTCGATATGGCCCTGTGTAGAGGGCTATGAGCTTCTTGCTTTTGCCATCATATGAAAAAGAAGTAAGAGTAAGTTTAGCTAGTTCTCCCTCACCGTATATTCTAGCTAAACATATATTTAGCTTTTTAAGTTTTAACAGTTTTCTCGAATCGTTACTAAGTCTAAATTTTCACGAGTCTCCTGCAGGACCTTATTCATTTTAGGATCTATTTCCGAATGCATATTTTAATCAAACATAACCTCAGTTGGCGTCCTAACCAATGTTTTCTGGACAGTATTACACATTCCCCTTTGTACTCTACCTACTTTGTCGTCCTAATCCTTCATCAAAATTAAGGTTCTAAGCCGTCAAGAACTAAGAATGGTACGGTTACATATTTACGCTTGTCCGTTCGACGTCGGACTTGAAAAGCGTAACGTAGGGTATACGTTACGCTTTTCAAGTCCGACGTCTGACGTCGTATTAAACGGGTAAGATGTGAAGCACGTTTCGCGATCACTAGTTATACGATCAGGATTACGAAATGTATAAAATACATCCTCAAGCGCCCCGAGAGCTGTCAGAGTCTTAGTATTACGAACAGGCCTAATAAGAATATATTTGGCAAACGCAAGTATTATATCAAGATATGAATTTCTTCTTTTCGACCGCACCCAGGGGTCCAAGGTGGTCTGCGTGTATGGTGTGAAACAGTACCTCCACCAAGCTATTACATGTAAATGCTCTTCATTTGTACTTGTCTTCTTAGCATACGTGCATTCAATGCAAGCCTGAACGTACCTTTTAACGGATCTAGACATTTTCGGGAACCAGTATGTCTTTCGAATACGGTTCAAGGTATTATCGATCCCAAAATGTCCGATCTCGTTATGGTTCATGAGACAAAGTTCCCACTTTGCACCCTTTGAAACCACCCAACGTAAGACCATTGTTCTGCGTCCATACATACACTCGCACACCTATAAAAACTACTATTACCATAGTCCCAACCATCAAGACGACACTCTGACCCATCACTGCCCATACTAAAGTCAAGAATGTTACGGATCCGACAACGTTCGAAGTCTCATAACTGCAAAGGGTGGAGCCAGTCCTGACTACAGATCGACATTATGCTTGGATATAGTTTTAACTCAATAGCCTTGGCTCTTGAGTGGTATTCCTATACAATGCGTTTACGTTCGCCATTTTGCCAGCACGATGTTCAATGCTCTATTGGAACTTCTGTAACAGAATGCCTCCGATACCAACTTTGCTGGCGTCAGTATGTAATTCTGTCACAGCATTTGAGACAATTGCCAGTAGCCGGTCTATTAGCTAGCTTACTCTAAAGGGTGCGGAAAAACTTTTTCTTGAAACAGCAGTGTTTGTTTATGTTACTTGCTGATCGAAGTGTCTATATGAAGTTGATCGACTTCTATGTCGTAGTATTCTCATTGAGGAACTTTGCCGATATACCTGCTCACACGATTAACTACCCTAACTTTTGAAGCTCTGCTAATTACACTTCCTGCATGAAGAATACAATTACTTGACAGTGGAGTAATGTACACAAAGCTGCCCACCGTTAACCTTATAAATACCCCCAAACAATATTAAATTGTTGGTTTGGTTTACCTACAACCTTCCCTTCTTTCTTTCATATTAATATCAAAATCTAAAATCTTTCATCATTCATATTTTCAAACTTATAGTTCAGTCTTTATAAACGACAATGTGTAACTGTTCAGTATAAAACCAGTAATAAAATAGAATATTTATTTATTAAAGTGACCAAGACTCATGTAACGTAATGGAAACTTAATCTTTTTTTCTTCTTTTCTCTATTTTTTTTCTCTTTTTTTTTGTAAATGTCATTATCTATACCAGGGGTTCCCAACCTTTTTTGTCTACTGCCCACTTTAAGAATAAATTATTTTTTAACGCCCTCCTTTTTAAACATACTTAAAAACCGCTAAGTACTTATCACTGATTATTGAAACGCAACTTTATAGTATTCGGACAGAGTATCTTTTATTGAAAATAAATCAAACATAATCAATTCTTATATAAAAACTAATGTGAAGGTATCTGATGCTGTTCAATAAGTTTGTTGATATCAGGTTCCAATTTACTCAAAAACAGCCGCAAGTCGCCACGTTCGGTAACACGCAAACGATTTCTCTTTTTAGTAAGCAGCGTTGCCACAGCACTAAATCCACGTTCACACAAATATGACGATGGGAATGCTATCAAGAATCGTTGAACAATTAACCACAATCCAGGGTACAATTGCGGGATCGGTTTTTGTAGCCAAAATTCTTGATATCCATTTTTGAACTTGATTTTTATTTCTTCGTTTGTTGTCAATTCTATAAGTTCTTCTTCCAGCTGAGGTGACATTGCTGTGTTGACATTTGAAAACGGATCCAACACCCAGTCTGGTATTTCCAAGTTTAAAATGTCCTGGTATCGTTCGGTGAAGTCAATGTGGAGGTTTTCCAAATGTTGGCAGTAGGCAAACAAGTCGTCGTTACTGCAGGATACTGATAAATTCGGAAAATTGTGAAACTCACGTCTGCCCATATTCTTTTTGTGCAGAAGCAGTTTGGCTGCGAAAGCAGCAACGACATTTTTTGTTTTAATTAAATTTAGTTCATCGCCTTGCAGTTGGAGGTTCATGTCGTTGAACAATTTATACAGGTCTGTCATGTAAGCTATATCATTCTTTGATGTTATGAGCTTGTTGCGCAGTTCTGTATCTTTAGTTTCCAAGAACTCTATCACAGAGTCAAACAGGTTGTAAAATCGAATCAGACAATTGCCTCTTGACAGCCAACGAACTTCAGTATGAAGCAACAAACGGTTGAAATCTTCGTCATTAGTAACACAAAGCTGATGAAATAATCTATCATCAGCTGCTACGGATTTTATTGACTGCTTTGATGACATATTGCAGTGATTGAAATAGTCGTTCACTTAAGTTTCTAGCAACCAAATGTTGTCTATGAATAACGCAATGTATAGCAAGGACATCTGGAATTTTATTCTTTAAGTACGCTATGAAGCCTTTATGGCGCCCTGTCATAGCCGGAGCGCCATCCGTAGCAACTGATATAATATTTTTCAAAGGAATCTCTTTCTCTTCACAAAACTTTTCCAATGTATTGAATATGGTTTCGCCTTTTGTATCTGTCTCCAAATTTCTGGCAAACAATAGTTCTTCACGTATTTTCTCATCTTTAATAAACCTCACGTAAGATAGCAACAACGCTTCATTAGTTGGTAAAGTGGACTCATCGAGCTGAATTGAGAATTGACTAGTCCTCAGATGATTGCACAATGATTCTTCAATGTTTTCAGCCATTTCATCAATTCGTCTTTGCACAGAATTATTACTCAAAGGAATTTTTCGGATAATATTTGCGGCCGGTTTATGAAGCACAGTAGTTATTACTTCCTTTATTGCTGGCAAAATTAACTCTTCTCCGATGTTGTGTGGTTTGCCTTTTTGAGCAATTAACAAAGAGATATTGTACGAAGCTCGAAGTCCGTCGTCATCTTGCTTAGCAGCCGCCGAAAATAGTTTTGATACACTTGGCTGAGTATTATGCTTTTTCTCTAGGTCTTGAAAATATGCTACATTCTTGTCTTTCTTATCTGGATGCATTTTATTCAAATGATCTTGCAGTCTTGAAGGCTTCATTGCTTCGTTCGAAAATGTTTTTAGACATAGAAGACACAAAGGCGACGACGGGTTTGTGGGATTTTCAATAAATCCGAATTTAATATATTCCGCAGAGTATTGCCGTCTCTTCTTTTTTACTTCCGACATTGTTTTGTTTTGAGAAATACGTAAGTGTTGAAATCAAGTACTGCTTATCTATTAAGCGCGAAACCACAAATGAAAATAAAATAAATTTACGTCGTTTATATAGGATTGCATAAGCAGCACGCACCAACAGGAATAAGACAAACGTGCATAAACTCGTTTATCTCATTCGACGCCCA
Organism: Eudonia mercurella; assembly: GCA_963082485.1. Taxonomy (NCBI): domain Eukaryota; kingdom Metazoa; phylum Arthropoda; class Insecta; order Lepidoptera; family Crambidae; genus Eudonia; species Eudonia mercurella. The sequence goes on from CAUJAO010000412.1 coordinate 46,763, forward strand.
ATCGTACTCGACAAGCAAGAACAAGTATTATAGAACCAGCCGATTGATACAGGAATGTACAAATCGGATTATTTAACAAAAACTTGTTAAAACACGATTGCCCGCGGTCTATTATATCGAACCGAGTTTGAGCTATATCTTAATTAATATTAGTTGATGTTCACAAGATGTAGTCGAGAGTCGAGAGCTCAGTCGGTGTCTAAGAGTCTTCCTAGCTAGGTAGATGAAATTATAAATCGACCCCAAAGCCCTACACAACGCCCCCTTTTTTTTCTGGGTCTCTTACCGCCCCCCTTTAGGCCTGCAGCGCCCACAAGGGGGCGTTATCGCCCACGTTGGGAAAGACTGATCTATACGATTCAAAAGCACTTTTCGTAAGTTTATTTGAATAAAAATGTTGACTTTGACTTTGACTTCGAATGGAAATCTAGAAGCTTATCATTTACTACCTGACATGAAACCTTTGCACACCCACCTTACCGAGAAAGTAAAGTCACCTTACAACAAAAACCTATAAAAGATTTCAAGGGAAAATCGTTTTTACCTTAACTTCCCTAATAATCTCAAGAGTTCGACTCTTATGTCGAATTACAAAATATTTTATGTGTAGGAGTAGTACAATTGTTAAACGCCTATAGTTTCGGATCGAACCATGCAACTATCAGCTTTGTGCCCAAACCTACGAACTACCTATTTTGCTCACTGAATTAAATGCTTTGTTACTTTATTTATTTACTAGATGACCCGGTGAACTTCGTATCACCTACATATATTTGTGAAAAATATGGTCAAAACTTAATACATTTTTTTTATCTACATACTACCAACTGACAGTTTTACACTCTTTTTTTAATTTATTTCTGAAACAGAACTGTTTTGTATTCCAACAAAACAGACCAAGGAGATCTGAGGGCCTACCACGAACCACGTTCGGCGTGTTGCCTCCCTGTCACACTTATGCACGAATTTACAAGTGCGACAGAGAGACAATACGCCGAACGTGGTTCGTGGTAGGCCCTCTGACCTCATACTACAGCTATGACACAGAAATTTTCGAACGCACCTATAAATATTTGACAACCAAGTGACATTCTTTTTTTAAAGGACAAAAGACAGCAAATTTTTCACAGCTAGGAACATTTTGTACTGGAAAATAAAATTATCGTTTTTAGTATTTTCCGTTACTCATTATTTATGTTTCTCACCGTTTAAACTTTCCCTGAACTTCCACAAATATTTCAAAATCAAAATTAGCCAAATCTGTCTATCCATTCTCGAGTTTTAGCTACTCAAACGAACAGCAATTGATTTTTTTATGTAAATATAGATAGATAAAATAAAACTTTGGGCGTTTAAGGTACGGGTGTCTTTTTTTTTAGTTAACGCAGTTTAAAGCCTGGTTATTATTGTTAGCTATCATGAACGAGCGTAAAATAGAATTATTTACAAAACGTTTAGATCTAGTTTGAAAATTACACCTATCAAATGGTACCGGAACCTCATTATTAGTTGATAAGGAACTAACAACCGTTTAGGTTGGTTGGTTGTACAGGGTAACGCGTTAGCGTTAGTTCGCATAGTTTCATCGTTCAACCCATGAGTACATGCCACACCGCACGCTTGCCATGGACGTCACACTGGTTCAATAAAGTCAATTTCTTATAGTAGGTACCTAGTACGTTTCTACAGATTCGTTATACCTACTCCTTTTTAACATATCCTTCAGGGATTGACCATAATTTTGCTCGTAAGGAAAAACGTTTAACAGTTTTTATTGCCATTCGGGCCAAGTGAACAATATCGAATTCAAACTTTCACACCAAGTAGCAAAATAAATAATAGTATTCTCATCCCAGCCATACACATCGGCACACTCGTTCACTTTCTTAAGCCACACGTCTATAAGTTGACTCTTTGAGGAAGAATCAAAATTTTGCAAAGTGTTTTTGAAATTCATGCTATTACTACTATGTGACTGAATGGCCGGCACATATGCCTAGGACTGAGCCTTAGCCTCACGTAAGGAATTTATCATATAAAGAACATCTCTAGCGGTAAAAGTTGAACTATCTGACCGTTTAGATTATCCACACGTGCTCGTCGAACTGCCGGGCCGCGTGATCGACGGATGCTCTCCCTGTCTGCGCGGTCCTCTTCACGTGCACCATGTGAAGCTACCGCTCACGACGGCCGCCGCGTCCACGAGACTCCCATCCCGAAGTCACACGGCGAAGTAAACCACTGCCACGCCCTTGATGTCGCTCAGCACTCCGCAGTCTGCTACCCGCTTCTCATCGGGCGTCGTCAAAAGTGGAGTGATTCGTTCTCATGAGACTTGATTCTGAAACTCAAAAACACAAGCTGTGTACTTTGTCCGAAAATTTCGCCATCTTGGGAGTAAAATAGTAACAACTACATATTAAGTTAAACTCAATTATCTCGAAAACAGTGCGACGTAGCGCAAAAATTTTAGCCACCCGGACACTCCAGTCCATATCCAACACTACCAATTGACACCCTTTGAACAACCTTTAAACAACCTTCAACATGAGGGTGGAGAAAAACGCCAAGCATAAAATACAACAATATCAAAAACGGGATTTCATTGCTTAAGAATAACGTTATTTTCAACACTGGGACTTACTTTAACTAACACCAGACGTCCACAACGTTTAAAATATAAACCTACCCTCACCAATAAAAAAAAAGGAAAACCTTTAAATCACTTTGAAGCTAACACTTTCATGTCATTTTAATATTATTTGATTAGTTTACTTATTGTTTTTAAAATTAAGTAGTAATCAAAGCTAGTAAGTAGGCTGGCATTATCCCACTTCTGAAATGTAAGAAACACCCTTACCCTATAGTATTATTATTAATTTATATATTAGTACAATAAAACTCACATTCTTTTAAATGGTGTATTTCTCCCAACAAACAGTTACAGCTCAAAATCAACCGTCCACCAAGAACGCCCAAGCCAAAGTGACCGTCATTTAGTGACTCGATCCGCCATGTTATTTTCCCTCCATTCGTTCCCGCTAACACTCAGTGTTGCCAGTGAAATAAAAACATTAATCTTGTTCGGAAACGAGTAGCAAATGGGATATAAATTACTAAATTATTAATCAACCTAACACTATAATGAAGTAAGTCAATTGAAGGACTATCAGAGGTCTTTTCTATAATAAATAGTCTTTCTGTATGTAGGTAGTCTTCTTTCGAGAACATTTCTGGGTGACTATATCTTCTGTGGGGGTACGGCTTGTTACATTTGCGCAATTAACGCCCTTACTTAAAACAATTTGAATACCTTGTACCAATTAAGGTATTGTCTAATAAGTATCTGTATTATCATAAAAATCTTTATTATGAATACAGTTGATGTTGCGTTTGATTTCATTTCGTATTTCTGTGATCGGTCTCAATATTTTTTACGACAAGAACCAAATGCACGCCCGCGCCTTGCTAAGTGGTTTCCATCCGAGTTTTGCGCAAGACGTTCGCCAGTTCGACACCCGCAAAAGCACGTGTTTGTTGATTAGTTTGATTGGAAACTTTGCAGCACTTGTTATAGGTATATAGACAGCGCCTATTAGTTACTTGTATGATTTAGATAATTAAATTTGAATCTGTATTTTGTATTAATATTAATAAATTCTTGCTTGGAAATAGTTTAGGCTGAGTAGGATCGTTTTTTTAAGTAAG